>PITA01022184.1:17474-30996 GCA_004023965.1 Spilogale gracilis | reverse complement strand
TGGACCTTTGTATGTCTATGGAAAAATTGCTATTTTGTCCTTCTGCCTATGTTTTAATCAGAAGAGATGAAGGAAATCGTCATAGCTTCTGCTCAATTTTCCTGTGAACCTGAAAATGCTCTAAAAATAGAGTCAATTATTAAGAAAAGATGTTAAGAAGAAGAGAAAATTGAATATTAGATGAAAATCATCTACTCAATTACCACAGAAGAATATAAAAAAGAATTAAAATAAGTTATAAAGGGAATGAAAAAGTAAACTACAGTAAGATGAACTATTCCCCAACATTTAACAATCACGTTAAATTCAAATACACTACATTTGAAAGGCAGAAGCTGACAGGATAGGTAGAATAATCATTAGCAAAGAAATGTAATGGACTAATGATATACATGTCAATATATTAAACTCTAGAACAAAGATACCATGCACTATGAGTAAAGGCTGTGATTCCATTTACATGAAGTTAAAGAACAGACAACACTAAAATAGAGTAATAAGCATAAGGACAATAGTTGCTTCTGAGGGAATTAACTGAAAAAGGAGCATGGCAGAAATTTCTGGGTGAATCAAAGTATTCTAGATCTTGAATCTGTTAATAGTATGTGACTATATACACTTATTAAAACTTGGGACACCTGGGTGGCTCAGTCAGTTAAGCCTCTGCCTTCAGCTCAGGTCACGATCCAGGACCCTGGGACCCTGTGGATCTGGTTCCACATTAGTCTCCTTGCTCAGTGGGAAGCCTGCTTCTCCCTCTGCCTGTCACTCTGCCTGCTAGTGTTTTCTCTCTATGACAAATAAATAAATTCTTTAAAAATACATTTATCAAAATCATCAAAGTATATACATAAGATGTTTGCATTTCATTGTATGTAAAATTTATCTCAGAAAGGGTACCTGGGTGGCTCAGTGAGTTAAAGCCTCTGCTTTCGGATGGGATGGAGGTCTGCATCAGGGTCTCTGCTTGGTGGAGCTTGCTTTCACCTCTCTCTCTGCCTGCCTCTCTGCCTACTTGTGATCTCTCTCTCTCTGTCAAATAAATAAATAAAATCTTTAAAAAAATTATCTCAGAAAAAGAATTGTTTTACAAAACAAAGAAGACAAAACAAAAAATAAAACCTTACTAATATTTCAAAGTTCCATCTCCCCAAAGTGCCTATCAAATCTAGTAATCACAAGATTTGGAAAAACAAACAAACAAACAAAACAACAGAACAGTGACTGTCATTAAGGATTTCATTCTCATGAGTAGAAGATGTCCAAATACTTTATTGGAAATTTGGACAGCATGATGACTTTGAATAGCTGCCTTAGACTTCACCAAAGTGAAAAATTTTTGTTCTGAAAATTATGTCATCAACAAGGTGAAAATTCAATGCAAAGATTGGGAGAAAATATTAGCCATTCATGTAACTGTCAAGGAACTTGACTTCAGAGTCTATAAGGAATGTCTATCACTTAATAATAAAAAGACAACAACCCAACTTGAAGAATGACAAAATATCTGAATAAGCCTATCTTCACAAATATATACAAATGGCCAAAAGAATATGAGAAGATGTTTAACACCTTTAGGTAACAGTAAATGTAAACCTCGGCCTAATGAGATAACACTTTCCACCCACTATGATGTCTAGAATCAGAAAAGACAGACCATACAAATTTTAGTGAGGAAGCAGAAAAATTGGAGTTCTCATAAATTGCTGATGGTAATGTAAAATGGTGCAACCACTTTGGAAAACAATGTGGCAGCTCCTCAGAAGGTTAAACATATAATGACAATGACCTAGCAAATCTTATCTTTGGCATCTACCCAAGGAAGTGAAATATATATGTACTGAACAACTTGTACACCAATGTACATAGCATAATTATTCATAATAGCTAAAATGGGGGAACAATATACATGCCAATCAACTGATAAATAGATAACTTTTATTAATAAAATAGAACTTTAATCAACATAAAAGAAAGAAATATTGATACTTGCCACAATGTGCATGAAACATACTAAGAACTTTATGCTAAATGGAAGAAAGACTGATAAACAAACTGAGTGTTTTGGAAAGGAGGGATGGGTGGATGGGTGAGCCTGGTGGTGAGTATTAAGGAGGGCACATATTACATGGAGCACTGGGTGTGGTGCACAAATAATGAATCTTGGAACTTTGAAAAAATAAAATAAAATAAATTATTAAAAAAAGAAATAGGTTATAAAATATATCATATTATATAATTACTTTCCTATGAAATGTCTAGAAAAGCTAATGTATAGATTATGCAGCCCCTTGGTGGATCAGTTTGTCAGCCTCTGACTCTTGACCTTGACTCAGGTCATGATCTCAGGAACTTGGGATTGAGGCCCAGGTCTGGCTCTTCACTCACACTGAGTCCATTTAAGATTTTATCTCTCTCTCTGCCCCACCCCAACCTCTACCCTGCCCCCCTCACAGCTCACACATAAGTATACTCTATTTCTCTCAAAAAAAAAAAAGTAAGGTAGATTAATATTTGCTCAGGACTGCTAGTGATGTTGATGGAGAGGAGTGTCTATGAATGGTTATATAAATTTTGGGGGGTGGCAAAGATGTAAAATTAGCTAATGTTGATTATTTCATAAGCCTCTATATTAAAATCCATTTAATGATTTATTTTGAATAAGTGAACTGTATATTATGCAGAGTATATCTCAAAAAGGCTGTTAAAAACAGATAGATATTAAATCTGGTGATCATTTGCATGGAGTAAAAGGCAATGCGGCAACTACTATTAAAAAATAATTTCACATGAAGATATATAAATATTATATTTAAAACTACTCCATAACAGTGACTTTGGATTTCTATTATGATTAAAATTTTAAATGATCAACATTATATTTGACAACAATTTATATCATTCATACAGAATGACTTTTTAAATTTTTATTATTGAGAAATAAATAGCATGTGGCATAAGAAAAGGTCAACTGTCTTTAATCTGCAAAATGGTGCCATATGAACCATACCAAGAAATCTGCTTCAGCAGCCAAGTGCAGAGCACAATGCTGCCCACCAAAGCTAAAGTTTCTATGTGCTGCTGGAGAAGTCTGCTCCATGTGCTTAAGGAGCATAGTGCAAAGCCCCAATGTAGGTTAGGACCAAACAGTAGAGTCAGGAGATCTTGACTGGTCCATTCCAACTAAACAGCCCAAAATATCTAGTCTCATAAAAATGAGATATTGTTCTCCTCTTGAGTATTGCCATTTGTGACAGCAAGTTTGGATCATTATGGGAATTACGCTAAATAAAGCAACTAGAAAGACAAATACCACGTGATCTCACTTACATGGGGAATCAAGGATAAAATCTTACCATTTACATTGATTTTGATGGGACCCCAGAACTTTATGATGAGTAAAATAATTTAATCAGAGGCAAAGGAGGTGACTCTGCAGACTTCTGCGCCACCTGCGGGGCCACATGATCTCAGTCCCTCCTGCGTGGGGGTGCAAAATAGACTCCCTGGGCAGAGATAAGGTCGCACTACCCCGAAATCAGTCCAGGTTTCTCTGGCGCAGGAGCGAAACGACAAGTGGGGACTTTGGGCACCAATATGACCAGTGGCTTCGGGTGCATGGGTTGTGATAAGCAGACAAAGGGGAAGATACTGTGAGCCCTGCAACATTCAGAAGGCTGATGAGGCCACTCTCTGGGAAGGAGGTCTGGGCGCAGACATCTTAGTCCAGCCTGAGTTCCTGAAGAGCTGCAAAAAGGTGAAAAAAAACAAATCCTCCAGAGAACAAAAGCCAGAAAACCTGGGTGCCATGGAATGCAGCCCCTAGGAAGGGGGCGGAGAGGCGCAGCCCAGGTAGAAGGGACCAAAAAACAGCACCGCAGGCCCCACCCCCAGAAGGCAAGCCAGAAGAACAAGAGGACAACACTAAAACTGTAAAACACCTGCATTGGGGGAAAGGCAATATATTAAGCTCCTAATACTACCCCCAAAGCTGTGCATGTTATAGATACAGCTTTTCACTTTATTTTCTTTTTAACTTTTTTCTATTTTTATTTTTAAAGTTTTAACTTTATTTTAAAATTCATTCTCATGGATTTTGCTCTTTTATTTTTGAACCCACTTTTTATTACAACTTGATACTTAACACAACGCTCCCTAATAACTTTTAATCTTGAACTTTTTTCAAAGACCTACATGCATTTTGTTATTGTAGGCATTGTTGCTCCTTTTGTTTGTTTTTTCTCTTTCTTTTTCCTTTTTAATCTCTTCTTTCTTTTACTCTTTATTCTTTTAAATATACATTTAGTTATAAGCTTCAAGGTAATCCTTCATTCCTATTCAATAGTACTTCTATATACAAATGAGTTTTAATCTCCCTATATCTTTAGATAGTGGAATCCAAAAACAACAATAACAAGACACAACCAGGAGGATCTGAAATACTTTCCTTGCCCACAAGGAGGGTTTGCACTCACCTTCCCACCCTATTCTGTTAGTGTTTCTGTGTAATTGTTTTTGCCTTTGTAATATATAAATATTGGTCTTGGGGGTCATTAATGATGGGCTTAGCTTTTTGATCTCTTCAACTTTCTTTTACTCTTGGTGGTCTTTTTCTTTACTCTGTTGTAGCTTTTGTACCATATAAATCCTACCATTGAGGCCCACTATGATCTGTTTTTTTTTCTTGCTTCCTTTCTCTTTTTCTCTTTTTTTCCTTCTTCTTCCTTTTCGGTGGTGTCATCTGATTGCTCCAAAACCTTCTGTCAAACAATTAATCTGGAGAGCGGTTGATATATTCAGCTTACATCCCTTCAACCACTCCTCGCCAAAATGACTCAGAGGAGGAAAGGTCAACAAAAGAAAAACCCAGAGACTGCAACCCCTGTCACAAAATTACTGGAAATGAACATAAACAATAAGATAGAAATGGGATTCAGGGCAGCAATCATCCAAGCAATGGCTAACTTAGAAAAGAACATTAGTCTCAAGATAGAAGCTCTAATGACAGAATTGAAAGCCGAGGTTAGACAGGCTATTAATGAGATGAAATCTAATTTAAATACATTAACAGCTAGAGTAAGTGAAGCTGAAGATCATATTAGTGATTTAGAAGACAGATGGATTAAGAAGGAGAAGCAAGAGAAGTCTTGGAACAAACAGCTAAAATCACATGAAAATAGAATCAGGGAAATAAATGATGCCATGAATCACTCCAATATCAGAATTATTGGAATCCCAAGAAGAAGTTGGGAGAGAGAGAAGCCAAGAAGATATAGTTGAACAAATCATGGAGGAAAATTTCCCTAATCTGGGGAATGAAACTAATATTCATGTCCTAGAGGCAGAGAAGACACACCCCAAGATCAATGAGGTCAGAAACACTTCCAGGTATATAATTGTGAAATTCATGAATCATAAAACCAAAGAATATGTCTTAAGAGCAGCTAGGTGGAAGTGATCCCTTACGTAAAGAGGGAGGACCATCAGAATAATGTCAAACCTATCCACAGAAACCTGGCAAACCAGAAAGGGCTGGTAAGACATATTCAGGAAATTACATGACAAAAATATGCAACAAAGGATAATGTACCCAGCAAGGTTGAATTTCAGAATGGAAGAAAAGATAAAGAGCTTCCAGGACTGCCAAGGTCTAAAAGATGATGCAACCACCAAGCCACCAATATAAGAAATATTAAAAGGGGTTCTATAAAAGAGAAAAAAACCCAAGAGTGACACAGAACAGAAATTCACAGAGGTAATCTATAGAAACATGAACTTCACAGCAACATGATGTCAATAAAAACAAATCTATCAATAATCACTCTCAATGTGAATGGCCTAAATGATCCAATAAAAAGGCAAAGGGTTGCAGACTGGATAAAACAGCAGGACCTATTCATATGCTGTTTACAAGAGACACATTTTGAATCTAAAGACACTCCCAGATTGAAAGTGAGGGAATGGAAGACCATATTTCATGCCAATGCACCTCAAAAGAAAGCGAGGGTAGCGATTCTCATATCAGACAAATTGGATTTTAATCTAAAGCCTGTAATCAGAGACAAAGAAGGAAACTACATCATTCTCAAAGGGTCTATACACCAGGAAGATCTAACAATTATAAATATTTATGCCCTCCAACATGGGAGTGGCCAACTACATAAGCAAAATTTTTTTTTAAGATTTTATTTATTTATTTGACACACGAGAGAGATCACAGGCAGGCAGAGAGGCAGGCAAAAAGAGAGAGGAAGAAGGAGGCTCCCTGCTTAGCAGAGAGCCCGATGTGGGCCATGATCTTAGGATGCTGAGATCATGACCTGAGCCAAAGGCAGAGGCTTTAACTCACTGAGCCACTCAGGTGCCCTGAGCCAACTATTCAGCAAAATAGTCACATTGATGTGAACACATTAATTGTAGGAGATCTTAACACACCACTCTCAGCAATGGACAGATCATCTAAACAGAAAATCAGCCAAGAAACAAGAACTTTAAATGGCACATTGAACCAGATGGATCTTATAGATATATTCAGAACATTCCGCCCTAAAACAGCAGAATACTCATTTTTCTTGAGCACACATGAAACCTTCTTCAGAATAGACCAGAACCTGGAACTCAACCACAACAAAAAGTTCAGAAGAAAATCAAATACCTGGAAGCTAAAGTCTATCCTGTACAAGAATCTATGGATCAACCAAGAAATCGAAGAAGGACTGAAACACTTCATGGAAACCAATGAGAATGAAGATACATCGATCCAAAACCTATGGGTTATGGCTAAGGCAGTCCTAAGGGGGAAATACGTAGCCAGTCAAGCCTCACTCAAAAAAATTGAAAAGTCCCAAATACACCAACTCTCATTACACCTTAAAGAACTAGAAAATCAACAACAAATTAAACCAACCCAACACACAACATGGAAAATATATAAATTAGAGCAGAGATCAATGAATTAGAAACTAGAGATACAGTAGAACGCATCAACAAAACTAGAAGCTGGTTTTTTGAAAGAATCAGTAAGATCAATAAACCATTGGCCAAACTAATTCAAAATGAAAGGGAGAAGACCCAAATTAATAAAATTATGAAAGAAAGTGGAGAGAACACGACTAACACCAAGGAAATAGAAACAATCATCAGAAATTACTATCAACAATTATATGCCAATAAGTTTAACAACCTAGAAGATATGGATACATTCCTGGAAACCTATAAACTTCCAAGACTGAAACAGGAAAAAATTGACAATGTGAATAGACCTATACCTAGTAATGAGATTGAAGCAGTGATCAAAAACCTCCCAAAAAACAAGAGTCTAGGACCAGACAGGTTCCCTGGGGTATTCTACCAAACACTCAAAGAAGAAATAACACCTATTCTCCTGAAGCTGTTTCAAAAAATAGAAACAGATGGAAAACTTCCAGGCTCTTACTATGAAGCCAGCATTACTCTAATCCCCAAACCAGACAAAGACCCCATCAAAAAGGAGAACTTCAGACCAATATCTCTGATGAATATGGATGCCAAAATTCTTAACAAGATCCTTGCTAACAGGATCCAACAATACAGCAAAAAGATTATCCACCATGACCAGGTCGAATTTATCCCAGGGATGCAAGGGTTGTTCAACACTTGCAAATCAATCAACGTGATAGAACAAATCAATAACAGAAGAGAGAAGAACCACATGGTACTCTAAATTGATGCAGAAAAGGCATTTGACAAAATATAACATCCGTTCCTGATTAAAACTCTTCAAAGTATACGGATAGAGGGAACATTCTTCAACTTCATAAAATCAATCTATGGAAAATGCACAATAAATATCATTCTCAATGGGGAAAAACTGACAGCCTTCCCTCTGAGATCAGGAACAAAACAAGGATGCCCACTCTCACCACTATTGTTAGAAGTCCTAGCAACAGCAATCAAACAACAGAAAGAAATAAAGGGTATTCATCTTGGCAAAGAGGAAGTCAAACTCTCTCTCTTTGCAGATGACATGATACTCTATGTGGGAAACCCAAAGACTCTACCCCCAAACTACTAGAACTCATACAACAATTCAGGGATGTGGCAGGATACAAAATCAATGCACAGAAATCAGTTGCATTCTTATACACTAACAATGAAAATATAGAAAGGGAAATCAGAGAATCAATTCCATTTACTAAAGCACCAAAAATTATAAGATACTTAGGAATAATCTTAACTAAAGAAGATAAGGATTTGTACTCAAGGAACTACAGAACAGTCATAAAAGAAATTGAAGAAGACACAAAAAGATGGAAGAGCATTCCATGCTCATGAATCAGAAGAATAAACATTGTCAAAATGTCTATACTGCCCAGAGCAATCTATACTTTCAATGCCATTCCAATCAAAATTCCACCAACATTCTTCCAAGCATTGGAACAAACAATCCTAAAATTTATATGGAACCAAAAAAGACCCTGAATTGCTAAGGAATTGTTGAAGAAGAAACACAAAGGTGGGGACATCTCTTTCCTTGACTTCATGCTTTATAAGAAAGCCTTTGATCACCAAGACAACATGGTACTGGCACAAAAACAGAGAAATAGACCAATGGAACAGAGTAGAGTCCAGATATGAACCCAGAAATCTATGGGCAAATCATCTTTGAGAAAGCAGGAAAAAATATCCAGTGGAAAAAAGACAGTCTCTTCAATAAATGGTGCTGGGAAAATTGGACAGCTATGTATAGAAGAATGAAGTTAGACCATTCTCTTACACCACACACAAAGGCAAACTCGAAATGGAATAAAGACCTCAACGTGAGGCAGTAATACATCAAAATCCTGGAAGAGAACATAGGGAGTAACCTCTTTGACATTGGCCGCAGCAACTTCTTTCAAGGCATGTCTCCAAAGGCAAAGGAGACAAAAGCGAAAATGAACTTCTGGGAATGTGTCATATCTTTCATATCAAACGTTTCCTAGCCAGGAAGAGATCAGTTTGAGATGGAGTATATCTCATAAGCCCTAAACATATATAAGATAATCTAAGCCTATAAGGTCAGTTTTTTAGTTGCATTGAAATATCTTAAAAGATTGGTATCTTCTATGTGTAGTATTCACTAAGTTTCAACAATTTTCAAATATAATAATACATCACACCAATTCTCCAATAGACACCTGGTAAATGTCATTAACCTAACTTGGTAAATAAAAACTTTGAGGCTTATAACAGATTACCCAATTTGTAAGACCCAGCTCTCTGGCACCAAGTGCTTTCTTTTAAGCCATGGGACACCTCCTTTAACATTCAAGACTAATCATAGACATAAAAGTCAAAGGTAAATACACTCCACACACAGAAAAAACACAAGTATGACTAATAAATGACATAAATCATCAGTCCTTTAGCCCAGGAAGACCAGGGAGAGTCCTTCCTGAGGTTAACTGGTATGGATAATGTGAGCCTCTGTGGCTTCTTGAGAAGTAAAATTAGAGATGAACCTTCCTAAGCTTACTGTATGGTTAAATGTTTATCTATACTTTACCCAAAACACCAATTCTTCAAATCTCCTGGTTGCATACACAGTCACAAAAATAGTTGAAAGTTCTTATGTGACCCCAGTAATGTGGTGGGTATGTGAATATGTTTCCCCAATCAATTTTCATAACACCTGAGATATGGATATGATCATTCTCACTTTAGAGATGAGGAAGCAAGGATATATCATGCCGAGAAATCTAGCAGGGATTAAAAATAAAGTTTCAGGTTCAAAAGCAAGATTCCAATCTTGTCTTTCTGATTTTTCAAACCAGTACAGTTCACTTAACCACTGTGATAGTTATTTTCAACACTGTACAGAAATCTGGAGACCCAAGCTTGAAAGGGGATTGAGAAGGGAAGAAATGGAGCTACATCAGAGGCCAAGGTAAAAGTACTCTTCAGTGAAAGCAGCACCAACATTTTATTAAGATTTAGGGATCCAATTTGTGTGTCTGTGTGTCTGTGTGAGTGTGCGTTCATGAAATTGCTTCATGTCGTCTTATCTGAAATAGCATAAAAGACATTATAATTATTATGATCTTGTCAAAAAGAGATTACTGGTTCAACATTGTGTATTATAACCTCACAATGTAAGCAAAGGATTAAAATTTTCAAGGAAAAAGTTCACAAGCATAATTTGATCTAATCTTGGCTCTACCCTTTATTATCTGCTTGATCTTGAGCAGGATCCTTAAATTCTTCTCTATGTATGTATCTTCTACTGTGTAAAAGAACTATAAAATAATAGTGGTAGTTATCTCACAGGGTTGTAGTAAGGATTAAACAGACACATTTCCTTTTTTTATAATAATTTATTTTATTTTTTGAGTGATCCAAGATTCATTGTTTATGCCCCACACCCAGTGCTCCATGCAATCGTGCCCTCAATACCAGCCCCCAGGCTCACCCATCCCCCCACCTCCCTCTCTTCCAAAATACTCAGTTCATTTATCAAAGCCCAAACTCTCTCATGCTTCATCTCCCTCTCTATTTTACCCCGGTTCACATTTCCTTTCATTTTCCACTGTCCCCTCCATGTTACTCCTTATGCTCCACAAGTAAGTGAAACCATATGATACTTGACTTTCTCTGCTTGTAAACAGCCACATTTCTGCAAACACATAGCACAGGAAGTGTCCAGTAAATTTGAGTTGGTAATATCATTATTATTGTTAACTTCAGTCTCTGCAATTGTTTCTTCATTTGCAAAATGAAGTAATACTAATCGTACACATTACTGCCATGCCATGCACAAGCAATCAATCATTAAAAATATATATATCAGCTTTAAAATATTATTGGATTTGACAACATGTATTATCAATTCTTTTGTAGTAGCTCCTAGAATTTTTATTACATTCTCAAAAAAAAAAAAAAGAAAAGAAAAGAAAACAACCTGTTACACTTTTTTGTCAACTGTTATACATAGTGTGATACTGGGCTTTTTCTCATTACCTTGCATCGCCCCACTGAACCTCATCTGACTTCATCAAGGCACAAAAAATTCTTTACCAGAAGAATTCTTTACTCTACAAACAAGAGTCTCACTTTCTCCAAACCCTGTTCATCCTTCCAAGGATGAACCATACCTTCCATTGAAGGTATTCTCAATTACATTCCAGGGTTCCCCATTTCTTTAGGATAAAGGGAAAGTTCCTAGATCTGTATTCATAGCCTTGACATCCATTCCTGACCATGCTTTTCAGACATAGCTGTCAGTAGGAGTACATCAAGATGGGCTCTAGGTCATCTCAGATAATTTAGCATGCATTGATGCTCTTTAAGAGCTCAGAACTACATTCTATCTCAAAAACCTCATGAGAATCCATAATTCAATAGAGTCTATGTATTCTATGAAGAATGAAGAAACTTGATAAAGTCAAGGTTACATTAATCAAGAGGGATTTCTTTTTCAGGTAATGTAATTAATCATACTATGAACTAAGGGAGAATAGGAATAACGTGACAGAGTTTTTCAACTGCAGCTCAAAGAGAAGCCAAAGATGCATAAGATCATATTTGTTGTAGTTTGGGTTATCTACATCATCTCTGTGGTAGGCAATACTCTCACCATTTTCACTATCACTGCCAGCCCATTACCAGAATTCCCCAAGTACTTTTTCCTGGTGTCTCTCTCCTTCACTGATGCCTGCTATTCTTCTCCAATATCACTACACTGATCTTAGATTATCTCCTTGAAAAGAAGACACTCCCATTTAATGCCTGTATTACCCAAATATTTGGAGAACATTTTTTTGGAGGTGCTGATGTTATCCTGCATACTGTGATGTCCTATGACTGCTATGTAGCCATCTACAAACCTTGCATTATCCAACCATCATGAATTGGCAGGAGATGTGAGGAGCTAGATGGGGTAATTGGATCATGGATATTAAGGAAATAGTTAATATAAGGATCCCTGGGTATTATATGCATCTAATGAATAACTAAATTCTATCCCAAAATTAATAAAACTTTCATTTGGGTGTCTGGATTGCTCAGTCTTTCATCATCTGCCTTCAGCTCAGGTCACGATCCTGGAGTCCTGGGTTTGAGCCCCACATTAGTTTCCCTACTTGGCAGGAAGCTTGCTTCTCCCTCTCATTTCCCCTGCTTCGTTCCCTCTCTAGCTGTGTTTCTCACTGTAAAATATAATAAATAATAATAATAATGATAATAATAATAATAATAATAATAATACTTTGCATTTACTAAAGTGAATTTAAATAAAACCCGAAAAAAAGATACCACTTTTAAGGGAAAGATTATCTTGGTCTATCTATATCCTCCAACAGCAAAAATATACACAATAACCAATAGGACTCTTTGGACTGGAAAGGCAACAGATTTTTTCCTTTGGGTGTTTTCTGCTAGTATATTTAGCAAGTGACCCCAAAAGCTTCTAGTTTGAGTGGGACTAAAGAGAAGGCTCTTCCACAAGTCCCGGCTGTGGTGCAAGCTTCTATTCCACGTGGGTGTTTGACTCAGCACATTCAATGGTTCTTGATGTGTCAGTGGAAGAAAGGGATACTGTTGGAATTTTTGGCAGTCCTCCATATATGGATTGCTCTACAGGCCTTCAGGATTTTGGAGCAAATTCCTGCCATCCTCTACAGATAATTACTCTCCTTTTGAGAAATAGCTCTTGACCTGCTACTGGGCCTTAGTAGAGAATAATGCTTAACCATATGCCAACAAGTTTCTATGAAATTTGAACTGCTCACCATGAAATTAGTGTTTTGGACACATAGAACCTTAGAGTTGGAGTGCCTTGGTGGCTCAGTCAGTTAAGCATCTGTCTTTGGTTCAGGTCATGATCCTGGAGTGCTGGGATTGAGGGTAGGGCTCTCATAGGGCTCCTGGCTCACCGGGAAGCCTGCTTCTCCCTCTTCCACTCCCACTGCTTGTGCTTACCCTCTAGCTGTGTTTCTTGCTGTCAAATAAATAAATAAAATCGTAAAAAAAAAAGAAAAATAAAAAAGAAAAAAACTTAGAATTGCTGTCCAAAGCAGCACTCCATTGTGGGAAAGAATAGTTTCCAGTTATGGTTTTGCTATCCATGGTTACAGTTACCTAAAGTTCAGAAGCACATGATCCTCTTTCTGACATATTTGAGAAGATAAGTAGTGGCCTAATGCTACAACACAATGCCTGTGTCATTCACCACACTTTATCTCATCAGAACAACGTTTTATCATCTCATAGTATCACAGGAAAAGGGGGAGTACACAGTACACCTAGGGATTTTGAAAGAGAGAGACCATATTCAGATACTTTGTTAAAATATATTGTTGAAAATTTTCTACTTTGTTATTATTGTTATCTGATAGCATGTCTAATTTAAAAATTAATCTTTTTCACAGATAATGCATGTATAGAAAAAGCATTATATATATATATATATATATATATATATATATATATATATATATATATATATATATATATATATATATATATATATATAGGGTTCAGTAATATCCATAGTCTCAGGCATCCA
>PITA01022184.1:0-17374 GCA_004023965.1 Spilogale gracilis | reverse complement strand
TTTTTCTACTTTGTTATTATTGTTATCTGATAGCATGTCTAATTTAAAAATTAATCTTTTTCACAGATAATGCATGTATAGAAAAAGCATTATATATATATATATATATATATATATATATATATATATATATATATATATATAGGGGGGTTCAGTAATATCCATAGTCTCAGGCATCCACTGGGGGTCTTGATTCACATCGCTCCCCCCAAAATGAGGGGGGGTATTTTATAGGCGATCTGTCCCAAGCAGGAACTGAGGAATATGTTACATTAAGAAGTGCCCTGGGCACCTGGGTGGCTCAGTGGGTTAAGCCTCTGCCTTCGGCTCGGGTCATTATCTCAGGGTCCTGGGATCGAGGCCCGCATCAGGCTCTCTGCTTGGCAGGGAGCCTGCTTCCTCCTCTCTCTGCCTGCCTCTCTGCCTACCCGTGATCTCTCTCTCTGTCAAGTAAATAAATAAAATCTTAAAAAAAAAAGAAGTTCTCAAATCTTCACATTCCCCACTTGTGGTACCCTGCCTTCTCTCTCCCAGCCTGCACAAATGCCTTGTGGGGAATTCCCTATCATCAAGTGACAGAAGAAAGGATTTGGGCCTGAGATACAGAAAATTCTGCAGTGATATGTTGGTACAGCTCAAAAGTGAATAGATACAGCCCTACATCCCCAATATGGAAAAATTCGCAAAGGTCCATGGTGAAGAGAATTTCTCTCAATGGGTAAAACTTGACATAATGCACTTGGTATTCACTTTCTTTGAAGGAGAAATGGATGGATGTAGAAAGTATACTGATTCACGGATTTTGGCCAGAGGTTTGACTGAATAATCAGGGACTTAGAAAAAAAAATTATTGGAGAACTGGCAATAAAAAATTTGAGGAAGAGTTATTTTCTAACCTTTCTGAATGAGTAAAAACACACAAACATATTTATGTCCTTTGTGAATGCTCACGAATGACTGACCAACAGAGGAGGATTTTAAGAATCAAGTGGAAAAGATGACCCAGTTTGTGCATTCCAGTCAGGCTATTTCCCAGCTACTTCTGTCATTACCCACTGGGCTCATGAACAATGTGACCATGGTTGCAGAGATGAAGATTGTATATGAACCCAACAATATATACATCCAGTCACTAAAGCTACTGTGGTCATGACCACTGCCAAGTTCCAACTCAGCAGAAGAAACCTGAAGTCCCTGATATGGCAGCATTCCTTGGCATGATCAGCTTGGGTGCAGGTTGATTAAGTTGAAATGTTTCCATCATGGAAAGGCAGGATTTTGTTCTTACTGCCATAGACACTTACTTTGGATAGGGATTTGCATGCCATCTATGCAATGTTGCTGAGAAAATTACATCCATGTACTTAGAGAATTTTTTTATTCCAAATCATAGCATTTCATACAGCATTACTTCTGATCAACAGTCTTGCTTCACGGCACATGAACTGCCACAGTGGGCCCATGCTCATGGAATTCATTAGTCTTATCATATTTCCCATTATCTTGAAGCAGATGGCCTGATAAAATGGGGGAATGACCTTTTACAGAATTAGTTATACTATGCGTTATGTAGCTGTACCTTCCAGGGTTGGAGCAAGAGTCTTTAGGTCTCTGGAAGGCCATATATGCTCTGAATCATCATCCATTTCATGTTGCTGTTCGTCCCATAGCCAGGTCCTATAATCAAAAGATAGAAATGGAGAAAGCACCATATATTATTATTCATAGTGACTCACTAACAAATTTTTTCCCATTTACTTATCCTCTTCTTGCTTTGAGAGCCTCATTCTAAAGGGAGAAATTCTTCCAGCATGATACACAACAAGATTCTATGGAAAAGAATGTTATGACCGCTGCCTGACCACTTTGGGTAGCTCATGCCTTCAAATCAATAGGCAAAGAAGTTGCAGTGTTTGTTGGGATGATTGATCTGGGCAACCTTCGGGAAACTGAACTACTACCGCACAATGGAGGTAAGGAAGAGTATAGTTAGAATATAGGAGTTCCCGTAGATTACTCTTAGTGTCATCATGCTTTGTGATAAGGTCAATAGAAAACTATAGCAATCCAATCCAGACAGAACTACTAATGACCTAGACCCTCCAGTACTGAAGGTTTGTTGTCACCCCACCAGCTAAATTGCCACAAACATCTTTGGTGCTTGCTGAAAGCACACTGAATGCAGAAGGGATAACAGAGGAAGAAATTATAAATTAACCATGTAACTGTTAGAAAAATGAAGACTGTAATTATTGTATCTACTCCTTATATTATAAATAATTTTGTGGACCTGAATATATATATAAAGCAGTTATCTTTGTTTTCTTCCCTTCCTTATTACCTTATCATGAAACTAAAGAAATATTGAACTTCTGCCATAGCATTTTAATATTTTTTAAAGATTTTATTTATTTATTTGACAGACAGAAACACAGCAAGAGAGGGAACACAAGCAGAGGGAGTGAGAGACGGAGAAGCAGGCTTCCTCCCCAGCAGGAAGCCCGATGTGCTGCTCAAACCTGGGACTCCAGGATCATGATCTGAGCCGAAAGCAGATGCTTAACGACTGAGCCACCCAGATGCCCCAACATTTTAATATATTTTTTTCCATCATAGTTTTTAACTAACTAAATATCAAGGGAAAAGTAAAAATCACCCCAAAATTTTACTTTTTCTCTTTGTGGAGGTTTGAGTGCATTTTCCTTTGTATACAGGATTGTTGTATGATGTTATTTGGTATATTAACTGTTTGTAGTGTTTATTGGAATATAATTACAGAGGTATGTATAGGTTTTATGTGGATAATCAATGGATTTCTGTGGCTACTTTTATGTGTTATTTTGTCTAGATCACAGGGTGCTCAGATACTAGTTTGACTGTTGTTTTTGGTTATGCCTATAAGATCTTTCTGGATAATATTAACTTTTGAATTCGTAGATGAATAAAGTAGAGTGTTCTCACTACTGCAGGGTCTTCCTCTAATGAAATGAAAGCCTGAAAATTACAAAAGGCTAACATCCCCTGAGTAAGAGGGAATTCTCCTGCCTGAGAGCCTTCAAACTGAACCATTAGCTCTTCCTGTTTGATGACTTGCACTCTGACACCTTAACTCTTCCCTGATTTTACACCAGGCTCCTGCCTATTAACCTGAACTGGGACATTGATTTTTTTCTGATTAATTGCAGTTTCTGGTGCTTAGACTCAAAATGGGACATTGATTATGCAGAATTTGCACTTGCCAAGTTCCACACACACAAAAACAAATTCTTCTTAATGTGTGTGTGTGTGTGTGTGTGTGCAGAAAGATTTTAGATCTTCATGGATAAAGAGACTCAATATATCAGTATATCTGAAACAATATACATTTTATACTACTATAAAAATTCCAATGATAGCTCTGACAGATATAGAAAAAGAGGTAATAAGTTTCAGAGAATCTCAAGGGATCTTTAGTCAAAAATGTATAGTCTAGAAAAGAAAAATTTGTATGTCCTACATGTCCTGATTTTTTTTTAAAGACTTTATTTATTTGACAGAGAGAAACACAGCCAGAGAGGGAACACAAGCACGGGGAGTGAGAGAGGGAGAAACAGACTTCCCCCCGAGCAGAAAGCCCGATGTGGGACTCGATCCAATCCGGGGTCTCCAGGATCATGACCTGAGCCAAAGGCAGTTGCTTAACCAACTGAGCCACCCAGGCACCCCAGTACATGTCCTGATTTTAAAACTTCATGTAAAGCTACAGTAATCAAAACTGTGGAAGTGGCACCAATACAGGGACATAGACGAATGGAATGAACTGGAGAGCCTGGAAATGCATTATATGGTCAAGTAAACTTCTGCAAGGATACCAAGACCATCAAAAAGGAAAAATAGTGTTTCCGCAAATAGTTTAGCCAAACTAGATATTCATGTGCAAACGAATGAATATATACCATATAGAAAATAAACTCCAAAAGGATCAAAGACCTAAGTAAAAGAACTAAAACTATAAAACATTTAGAAGAAAAAACTAATGAGGTATTATATGTTGGCTAATTGAACACAATGAAAAAATTAACAAAATATAAATGAAATAAAAACTTCAAGACATTACCTTAAGATATAATTTCTTGAATATGACATCAAAAAAGGAAAACAAGTTACAGAATAAAGAAATAAATAGATAAATAAATAATAAAACTATCTCAAGTTAAAAACTTCTAGGCATCAAAGGCCACAGTCCACAGAATGAAAGGCAATTCAGGGAATTCCTACAACTCAATATCAACAGAAGACTTGAATAAACATTTCTCAAATAATATATACAAATTGGCAGTGAGCACATGAAAAGATACTCAACATGACTCAAGCACTCAAGTACACTGTCATAAGAATACAAAAATGTTGCAGCCACTGTGAAAGGCAATAAGGCATTCTTCAGAAGGTTCACAATACAATGACCAAGTGATCCAGCATTTCCACTTCCGGGCATACAGTGAAAGCACTGGAAGTGCGTACTGGAAGGGATATGTGTATCTTCATGTCCATATCAGCATTATTCATGATAGCTGGAATGTATAAGCAACCCATGTGTCCATCAACTTATGAATAAACAAAATGTGGAATGCATACAATGGAAAATTATTCAGATGGAAAAGGAATTTCTGACCCGTGCTATAACACAAATATACTCTGATGACATATAAATGAAATAAACTGTGTATTGTCATATCTTCTTCAATACATCAAGACACTGACAGTTTCTCTGAATATCCTTTTATTTATTTCAGATATGTTGAACATACAGCATTATATTATTTTCACTTGTGTAATATAATGATTCCACAATTCTATATAGCTTATTCAGTGCCCATCACAATAATTCTGCTCAACTTTCCTTGTTTTTGATAAGCTTGAAAGTTTTCAGGAGAACTAGTCAGGCATTTTATATATTAAAAAAAAAAAAACCTTCATTTGGGCTTTGTCTGATATTTTACTCAAGATTAAACTGGGGTTATCAGTTATTGGGAAAAAAGTCACAGAGGTAAAGTGCCATTTGCATCACACCATGCCAGGGGGTACATCCTTTTATTGTGACTCATCACTGTTGATATTAAACTTGATCACCTGGTTGAGGTAGCTTTTGCCACATTTCTCCTCCCTAAATTTAATCCCTCAGCCGCATTCCATAATGTGGAATTTTGGAAGGAATTCACTCGTGTGCAGTCCACAAATAAGAAATTGAGTGTTATCCTATAACACTTTGAGAGCAGAATATCTACAAAATAATAAGGAATTTTTTATGGAAGATTTGTCTATTATTCCCAATATATTAGTTCTTTATTTAAATGTTTACATCACTATGAACTTGAGGACTTTTTAAACTATGAGTTATATATCTATTTTTGTTATTCATTTTGTTGCTTAATTTTTTCCTAACTCTAAGCACTGTCTGCTCCTCCCATTGGCTCTTGTGTGCCTTTGGCATATTCTCATCACAGTGTGAGTTACCTCTGTGTGTGTGTGTGTGTGTGTGCACGTGCGTGCGTGTGCGTTATCACTTTCTTACCAGTTCATCTTGTACATTCCCTACCTGAGAACTAGAATCCACTATTTGATTAAGAAATCCTAATTAATTTTGTTGGGTAAAGATATCAGGAACCAAGTCCTGCCACTAGATCACTAGATAATCACTGTTTTTTATTCCACTCAAAACATGTAGTTTATGGCTCACATAAGCACCTTATTGCAAGAAGAGATCAGTTTCTTCCCCAAATCCACTCATACATAATGAATATTAAATTCTTATCACATCTAGCTCATTCATTTTGATTAAAAGGAAAGGAATGCTTTAGGGAATAACCTTCCCCAGACTCATATTTTGCATCATTCATGTTTAAATATTACTGCAGGAAAGGCAAAAGAGAAGCTATTCCCTGTCAAAACTATGAGTGAGAGTGGATTTCAGAAAGTGTGGGATGAAGCCAGAACCAACTTCATTTTCTGGCATGCAAGTGAGAACCTGAACCCCAGTGACATCAAAAAAAATCAGACAGAATTTTAGAAGCATTTTTTTTTTAATTATCATTGGAGTAAAGAGTGGCCGAATTACATTGAGAAGAAAAGAAAATGACTGAATATCCTACCCTTTGCATAAGCTCTTATGAAAACTGGTAAGATTTGTGTTGGGAATTAGCATAATTGTGTTCAATACTCAGAGAAAATTCATCTGATCAATGCCATAATGTACACCTAACACATAAAAGGCATTTGTGGAAGGATAGAAAGCTCAGGGAATTTTCTCCAAGTGATTTACAATCTGAACCGAGAAGACAGAATAAAGAAATACACAGTAGCTCCTGGTGGAGAGATATGCAAATAAAAATGATATCTATTCCAGTATTCCAGGATGCTCCCTGAAGATGATGATTTTTCTTGGGATGTAGTAGGTCTCTCTTTTCAGTCATAACAGAATATTGAAGGATTGAACACTATTGGATTCTATCAACAGGAAATTCTCTTTCATTTACGTTATGAATCCTTACTATTAAATATGTACATTTTTCTAGGTGCTTGAATTCAGCAGTGAACAGATAAATATTCCCTTTCTTATGTTGCTTCTTTAGATTGTATGCCACTCTTGTATTTGTTCTTATGTGAACTATACAAATATTTAAGTCTATATCTTTGTGAGATGATTGATGATAGATAATAGTTGATAGATGATAGATGGTAGATGATATAGATGATAGATAGATGATAGATAGATAGATGATAGATGATAGATAGATAAATAGATGATAGATGAAAGATAAATAGATGATAGATGATAGATGATATAGATAGGTGATATATAGAGATGATAGATGATAGATAGATACAAATAGATGATTGATAGATATATAGATGATAGATGGATAGATACAGATAGATTGATAGATATATAGATGAAAGATAGATAATTATAGATGATGATAGATGATATATAGATAGATAGATAGATGATAGATAGATAGATAGATAGATAGATAGATAGATAGATGATAGACAATAGTAGATTGATAGGTAGAAGTCTGGATGAATGGGTAGATAGATAGACATCTCTTTATAATACTTAATTATTAGAAACCACAGACAAGTTTTCACTCCTGTTTGCTGAAGAGCTGGACAAAGAGCATACATGGTAAACTCCTAAAAATAGGGGGATCTGCAGTGAAAGGCAGTGTGGTTGGGGCATGATGTGGTAAAGAGTATTGAGTCCAGAACTGTCTCTACAGTGACTCACCCTCTTACACAGATATTTAAATCTTACTCTGGCCTGGGAATTTTGCTGTTGCAGAAGCCTATGTCAGAAGACAGTTGTTATGTACCAAAAATGTGCCAAAGTCAATAACAAACCATAACTAAGAGAAGGCTTATAGAAGCTTTATTTTGTTGCAGCATCACTATGACAGATATTCGCCTACCAAGGATTTATTTTAAATGGTAAGTCATCCTCCTAACTTTGGTTCCAAGAATACAATTTCCCCATCTTGAGGCCACAAATATACTATCTTGATACTCTTGTAAATATGGTTAATTGATATGAGTCTCTGTGTGTGATACATATTTTTCTGCTGTTAATGGAAATATTACCATTCTCAGCAGACAGTACTGAACTCTGTCACTTTACAACATGTTTTAGAAACTATCATGTTTTTTATATCCACTTCCCTTTTTTTGATGATTGCCTGAAATACCATCTGTGAATCATTTAGCTTTCTTCTGTTGGTCATTGAACTTGTTCCTTACCTTTGGCCAACATGGAAAGGATTGCTGTGATGGTCTTGGTGCCTATGAGTGAGATTATTTGCACCAAATGGAAACACGAGACCTGTGTCTATGTGACATTGAAATGACATAAATGCTAAAAATCATCCCCAGAGAGATTATATCCCCTTAAACTCCTACCAAGAATGTGTGGAGTCAACAACATCATTTTCAGAACAGTTTGTTAAGAGACTTTTATCAAAATGGTCATTCTCTTAATCTGATAAATGAAAAGATATGTAATTGGGATTAATTGAAATTGAATGTATTTTTCTATGAAAAGAAATTATAATCTTTTCACATTATTTTTATTTATTTATTTTTTTATTGTTACTAATTTTTTTCCCAGTGTTCCAAAATTCATTCCCCGTTCCCCACACCCAGTGCTCCACGCTTTAGGTGTCCCCAGTACCCACCACCAGGCTCTCCCATCCCTCCACCCCTCTCCCTCCAAGTCCCTCAGTCTGTTTCTGTGTCCAAAGTCTCTGTTGTTTCATTTCCCTCCCTAGATTACCCTAGTTCCCATTCACATTATTTTTAATAAGAAAAGTTCCTTTGAGATCAGTTCTTTTGCCCATGTTCATTTCTACTGTTTGCTGTTGTTGTTGTTGTTGATTTATTAGAGAAAGAGATAGAAAAAAAGCAGGGGAAGAGACAGAGGGAGAGGATAGATAGAATCTTAAACAGGTCCATGCCCAGCACACAGCCTGGCATGGGGTTGAATTCCAAATCCCTGATATCATGACCTGAGTGGAAATCAAGAGTTGGATATTTAACTGGCTGAGCCACCCAGGCACCATATGGATTGTGTTTTAATAAACTTATCTCTGAGATCAATTTATATTTGAGAAAATTGTGCTTCTGTCTGTAATACATGTTGGAAATATGCTTAAAAGCCTTGGCACTAATACATTTAATTGTTCTATTATATGGAAAATATATGTGATGAGGTTAGAAAAGGATTTTTCCAGTTTGCTATATATAAAGGAATATTGATTCCCTTCCTGATTCTATCTTTTACTGAAGTCAGGGCATGGGACTTTCAAGAATACAGATCCAAGAACTACATGAAAAGGGTTTCAGCAATGACCTGGTGCTTCCTTAACTCATTGTCTAAATAGTTGGTGCTTAAAGTAACATGAAATTTAAAAGATTATTTTGATTTATGTCAAATGTTCCCTATTTATCCTTTATTTTAGTCTCAGGCTCTCCTTATGTCTTAAGAAAATATACAGAAAGACCCATTAAAATACTGGACAAGGTGAAGAATTTCACTTTGGACAACATAGTATAATTTAAAATGTACAAAATTTTATAATAGAAGCTGAATTTGCAACTTTAAATAATAATAAATTATTGAGAGTTAAAGTAAAAGAAAATAAATTTAATCAAGGTAACAGTTCAAAATAAACTTAAAGATGGACTGGACAAATTAACCAAATGCTCCTGGCTAAAATATTGTTTATTTCTTTCTTGTCCTCTCTCTTTCCCTTGCCATCTCTGTTTCACTCTCTCATAGGTTTCATTAAAAAAAATTTATTAAAAGTTTCCACATCATTTATTGGATGTTCAGAATATTTAATAGAAGATACTTTATAAATGAACTTTTTTGGCTAAGGCCAAAATGTATGAAAGCATTATATATATCATGCATGAGTTCTCTCCTTTCTGCAACGTTCTGCCCTAATGGGTCCATGATATAAAATAAGGAAAAACATTCAGCTCAGAAATATACCCTTTTATAATAAATTCACTAAATTAATGTTTATTATGCCTAAAAAATTGGGTACTCTTTCATTATTGATGTATTTCATTGTTTCCATAAGAAATCAGGTAGATCAAATTAATATGATTCCCACTTTATTCAGGATAAAACAACACAGAAGTTAAGGGATTACCCACTGGTAAGTGGCACATCCATGATCAAGCATATGTACTGACATCCAAATGGAGTACTCATTTCATAATTTTTATTTTATTTGCAGATTATTTCTAACCTGCACTTTCTCCACTTGGCCTGAAATATGAAGCAAAATAACAGTGTTACTGAGTTCATACTTCTAGGACTGACTCAAGATCCTATGAAAAGGAAAATGGTATTTATAATCTTCTTCATTTTTTATTTGGGAACGATGGTAGGGAACTTGCTTATTATTGTGACCATCAAGTGCAGCCCGACGCTTGGGAGCCCCATGTACTTTCTCCTATTTTATTTGTCCCTTGCTGATTCCTGCTTCTCAACTTCCACAGCCCCAAGACTAATTGTGGATTCACTCTCTGCAAAAAGAGTCATATCTTACAATGAGTGCATGACGCAAGTCTTTGCACTACATTTCTTTGGCTCTGTGGAGGTCTTTGTACTCATCCTCATGGCTTTTGATCGCTATGTGGCCATCTGTAAGCCCTTACATTATCCAATCATCATGAGACAGCAGGTTTGCACAATCCTGATTGTTATTGTATGGATTGTGGCTTTTATCCATTCCATTGCTGAGATTATGCTGGCCTTGGAATTGCCTTTCTGTGGACCCAATCTGATTGATCATTATTGCTGTGATTTGCAGCCCTTGCTGAAACTTGCATGCATGGACACCTATATGATCAACCTAGAATGGGTGTCTAACAGCGGGAGCATTTGCGTAGGCAGCTTTGTGATTCTGATGATCTCATACATTGTCATCTTGCATTCACTGAGAAACCACAGTGCAGAAGGGAGGAAAAAAGCTCTCTCTACTTGCATTTCTCACATCACTGTAGTAGTCTTATTCTTTGGTCCATGTATGTTCATATATACACGCCCCCCAACCACTTTCCCCATGGACAAGATGGTGTCTGTATTTTATACTATTGGTATACCTTTTTTAAACCCATTCATCTACACGCTGAAGAATGCAGAAGTGAAAAATGCCATGAGAAAACTATGGCATATCAAAATAACCTCAGAAAGCAAGAGATGAACTGAGGGTTTTGGTTGATTCCTTAATCTGTACAGGTATCAAATATGATAGTGTATATCCTCCCTTGCCCAACACACTCTATTATGGTACACCTGATTTTCTTACTTTTTCCTGCACTTTGGTTCTCAAACTTGTAGCTTCTCTCACAATGCCATTCTGGTTATTACCTTTCCTGAGGGTTCAATTCTGGCATTGTTGATTATGAAACACTCTTCACATCTTAGTCAACACTCTGGTTTGATAAGAAGAAAGATATTTATAAAATCACAACTGTTCAAACAGTGAGCATCCATAAACAAACAATAACCTATTCTCCAAGATTTGTAATTCTCTCTATAGAAAATTTCAAATAAGGTATCCTGTTTTCTCTTGAACACATTCAGAGCAAAGTAACTTACTGTGTGTGTCAAGAAACTATTTTCATTTTATTCATTAGTTCATTTTAAAAATATCCATAATAGTAAATCAAATGCCAAAAATGTATATATGTAATTATATGTAATTTGTTACTTATAATAAATTATTATTATTTCCTTATTTTTTTCCTT
The DNA here is from genome assembly GCA_004023965.1 of Spilogale gracilis. Taxonomy (NCBI): domain Eukaryota; kingdom Metazoa; phylum Chordata; class Mammalia; order Carnivora; family Mephitidae; genus Spilogale; species Spilogale gracilis. The sequence continues at coordinate 6,078 of PITA01022184.1, read as the reverse complement.
TGACTATCTGGATAATTGAGACATTATATATGGGATTTTTTTAATGTAGTGTTATAAAAGCCTGCAGATATTCAGCTAATTTTTTACCCCAATGTTCATCGCAGCAATGGCCACAATTGCCAAACTGTGATTTGTATTTAGGAATGACAGCAAGAGAACTCTAAAACCCTAAGGGGAAAAGAAGCAAAATAATGCATGTTGTCAAGACTAAATAATAATTTAAAATACACCCTAGATAAAACATATTTTATGAGACTGAAGTGCAAAAAACCCAGTTTGAAGGGGGGGAAAGCATATCATTTCACTTAATGTTGTGTTTTATCAGTGTAATAAAAGAAAGTACCAGAGGCATTCATAAATATTCACTTGAATGTCTCTAGTTAATGGAATTAGAGTGAACCAGCTTTTGCTTCAGAAAGCCACTCTCTTTCTCTGTTTGACCTTTCGTAGTAAAGTGGTAGTGTGGATTGACAAATTAAAATTGCCAATAGAATTTTGGTGCTCATAGTTAACAGAGCAGTTTAGCAGCCAAGCCTTACATATGTGCATTCTAGGGATTATATCATGAATTTTTAAAACTCACTGATTTCAGAGAGTACAAATATGTTAGTCAAAGGTATACAGGCCCCCCAATGTTTATATTAGCACTATCTGCAATAGCAAAACTATGGACACAGCCAAGATTTCCACTGACTGAGAAATGTTAAAGATAAAGATGTGGTGTGTGTGGAATATTACTTAGTCATTAAAAAGAATGAGAGCTTGCCATTTTCAGTGACAAGGTTTGAGCTAGAGAATATTAGGATAAGCAAATCAGGTCAGTGAAAGACAAATACCGTACGATTTCACTCAAAAAGATATTAAGAAAAAGTTAGTATAGAGAAAAACAGAAGGAGGTGCACAAATCAAGAAATAGGAAACAAATAGATGGTTATCAGAGGGGAGGTTGCTAGAAGGATGGGTGAAAGAGGTGATGGAGATTAAGGAGTACACATGCTGTGATGAGCATTTGGTATAGTATATGTGTTGACTGTCTGAATTTATACATTGAATTCATATTACACTGTATGTTAACTAACTGTATCTAAATAAAAACTTGAAAAATAAATGACAAATGAAATTCACTACTTTCAGTGTATTCAAATGTACCATGTCCTAAGTAACCGTGACAAGATTCCCTTTCATTTTTAATGCTGTTCCCCATTATTTACCCAGAAAGGCCTTTTTAATGCCCGGAGTTTCCTCCCATCAAAGATTATTTTAAAATAAATTCATTAAAATGTTTTCAGCATTCTTACTATTTTTTATTTCTAGGTTATTATGAAGGTAGTGACTGCACTAGTGTCCAAAGTTAGCATGTTGACATACAAAAAAAAATAATATATATATATATATTTCAGTAATACAAGTTGATTTTTGATATACATATAATATTAGACCACCACAATCTAATTAATTAGGCCATCTATCTTCTCTATATAGTTACTATTGTGTGTATGTTTATACGTGTGTGCACACATAAGAAAATTTCATTTAAGACTTAACCTTTTTGCAACTCCAAGTATACATTATGGTGTTGTTAACTATAGGGACCCTGTTATATATTATATCTCTAGATTGTATTCATTCTATGTAACTGAAACCGTGCACCATAGGGAAAACATCTCACCATTTCACCCAATGCCTGGTCCCTGATAACCATCATTCTACTCTCTGCTTCTGTGAATTGAACTATATCATTTCCACATATAAGTGAGATCATTCAGAATATCTCTTTCTATGTCTTGCTTGTTCCATTTAAGAAGTCGTCCAGCTCCATCCACGTTATTGCAAATGGCAGAATTTTCCTCTTTTTAATGTCTGAATAATATATGTCTCACATTTCCTATATTGGTTCTTCAATCAAGGCTGAAGTGGTATCTACGCCTTGGCTACTGTGAATAATGATGCAATGAATGTAGGAATGCAGATAGTCCTTCACAATCATGATTTCAGATCTTTTGGAGATACCCAACAGGAATATTGGTGGACGGTAGTTCTACTTTTAATTTTTTGAGAAAACCCTATACTTTTTTCCCATAATAACTATACCTATTTACATACCCATCAATAGTATACATAGAACCCATCCTTACCAATATTTCATATTTCTTGATAATAATTAGTCTAACAGAGGTGATGTGATATCTCATTATAATTTTGATTTATAGTTCCCTATATTGAATTGAATATATATTGATGTACCTATTGGTCATTTGTAGGTGTTTGGATAATTTCTATTCAGTCCCTCTACCTATTTGTTAATCAGAGGAGATGAAGGAAATAGCCATAGCTTTGGCTCAGTTTTCCTGTGAACCGGAAACTGATTTTAAAAATAGAGTTTGTTACTTAAAAATATTTTAAGAAGAGGAAATTGAGTAAGAGGTAAAAAACATCCTCAAATGAATATATAAAAGTAGTAAAACAAGTTACACAGAGGACCAAAAATGTCAACCATAATAATATGAACTTATTCCCCAAAATTTAATAATTATATTAAATGCAAATACACTGCACTTAACATGCACCAATTGGCAGGATAGACAGAATAATCTTCAGCCAAGAAAAGTAATGGACTAATGATACATACAACAATATGATAAATCCCAGAATAGAGACCATGCACTAAGTAAATTCTGTGATTCCATTAACATAAACTTCACTTACATGATGTTAAAGAATAAACAACACTATAACAGAGTGATATAAATCAAGACAATAGTTGCATCTGAGGGAATTACCTGAAAAGGAGCATGACAGAACTATCTTGATTAATGAAAGTATTCTAGGTCTTGAATTTGTTAATGGTTATATGGGTATATACATTTATCAAAACTCATCAAACCTTATACTTAAAAAGGTCTCTATTTCATTATATGTAAAATTTATCTCACAAAATAATTTGTATTACTAAAAATAAAAACTAACCAATATACCTAAGCCCCTTCCAAAAAAAAATTCCTTTCAAATATAGTGATTATTTTCATAGAAAAAAAGCAGAAGAGTGACTGTCATTAAGAATTTCATTCCCATGAGTAGAAAATATACCAATATTTTGTTGGAAATGAGTACCTCATAGTGACTTTGAATGGCTGCCTTAAACTTCAAAAAAAATCGATACCTATTGTAGTGAAAATTATATCATCAACAAAGTGTAATTCAACCCAACATAAAGGGAGGAAATACTTGTAAATATGTTCTATTCATTTATTTGGGAGATAGGGTCAGAACAAAAACTAGGGGGAGAGGGAGAAAGAGAAGCAGACTCCCCACTGAGCAGGGATCCTGATGTGGGGCTCCATCCCAGGACCCAGAGATCATGACCTGAGCAGAAGGCAGATGCCTAATCAACTGACCTACCAAAACACCTTTCTTTTTCTTTTTTCTTTTTTTTTTTTTTGCGAATTATGTATCTTATAAGGAACTTGTTTTCAGATTCTATAAAATACTACTACACCACTTAATAATAAAGACACTAACCCAAATTAAAAATTAGCATTTTTATGCTAATAAATAAACATCACTCTGAATAAACATTACTCCAAAAAATATACAAATGGCCAAAAGAACATGAGAAGATGTTTACACCTTTAGGTAATAGGAAATGCAAATCTCAACTATAATGAGATATCACTTTCCATCCACTAGGATTTCTACAATAAAAAAGGATAAGCAATAACAAGTTTTAGTGAGGTGGTGGAGTGATTGGAATTCTCATAAATTATTTGTGGTAATTTTGGGGTAATATGAAATGGTGCAACCACTTTGGAAAACAATGTGGAAGCTCCTCAGAATATTAACATATAATAATAATAACCTAGCTATTCTAATTTTAGGCAACTACAAAAGAGAAATTAAATATATATTCACACAAGTTTATACACTAATGTTGATAACAGCATTATTCATAAGAGCTAAAATGGGGGGGCCCTTGGGTGGCTCAGTTGGTTAAGCGACTGCTTCCGCTCAGATCATGGTCCCGGAGACCTGGGATCGAGTCCTACATCGGGCTCCCTGCTCCGCGGAAAACCTGCTTCTCCCTCTCTCATTCCCCCTGCTTGTGTTCCCTCTCTGGCTGTGTTTCTCTCTGTCAAATAAATAAATAAAATCTTTAAAAAAAAAAAGAGCTAAAATGGGGAAAATCTATATTGTTAAACAACTGACGAGTGGGTAAATTATATGTTAATAAAATGGAAGGTCATTCATCAACAGAAAGGGAAAAATACTGATAATTGCCACAATACACTTGAAACTAATGCTAAGAACTTTATGCTAAATGAAAGAAACAGGTTTAAAAGATAACATACTTTATAATTCCTTTTATATGAAAGGTCTAGAAAAGTTAATCTGGGAGAAATAAAGTAGATTATGGGGCCCCTTTGTGGCTCAGTGTGTTCAATATAAGTCTCTTGATGTCAGCTCAGATAAGGATCTCATAATCATGTGATTAAGCCCCACCATGGAGTCTGCTTAAGAATCTTTCCTGCCCCTTCTCTACTACTCCTGAATGTGAGCTCTCTTTCTTTAAAAAAATAAAATTTAAAAAAAAAGGTAGGTTACTATTTATCTAGAATTGCTAGTGATGGTGATGGAGAGGAATGATAAATGCCTAAAAGGGGAATGGAGGATGAGGTTTCTTTTTAGAGTGTAAAAGATATTGTAAAATTAGGTAGATTGATTTCTTCACAGCCTTCTATACTAATATACTATATTAAATTATATACTTTAAATAAGTGAATTGTCTAGTATGTAGTATGTATCTCAATGAAGCCATTAAAAACAGATAAATGTTAAATCTGTGATCATTTGTACAGAATAAAAGGCCACATAGTAACTGTTCTTAAAGATTTATTTCCCATGAACAAAAGATATATATATTCTTAAAACAATGCAAAACAGATACTTGGAACCCCATTATAATTAAAATTTTCTTTTCTCTTTTAAAAATATTTTAATTTATTTATTATAAGAGAGAAAGTGAGCACACAAGCAGAGGCAGAAGCAGGCAGAGGCAGAAGCAGGATACCCACCAAGCAAGGAACCCAATGCAGGGCTAGATCCCAAGACCTTGGGATCATGACCTGAACCAAAAGCAAATGTTTCACTGACTGAGTCACCCAGGCATCCCATAATTAAAATTTTAAGTGACCAACATTATATTTGTAAATTTAGTTTGTATCATTCATACAAAATGGCTCATAGAAATTTTATAATTGGAAAATAAATAGCATGTGGCAGAAGAAAAGGCCATCTGTTTCTTTTTTTTTTTTTAAGACTTTATTTATTTATTTGACAGAGAGAGAGAGATCACAAATAGGCAGAGAGGTAGGCAGAGGGAGAGGAGGAAACAGGCTTTACAATAAAAACTGAGCAGAGAACCCGACGCGGGCCTCAATCCCAGGACCCTGAGATCATGACCTGAGCTGAAGGCAGAGGCTTTAACCCACTGAGCCACCCAGGCACCCAGACCATCTGTTTCTAATCTGCAAAATGGTGCTTTATGAACTGTACCCAGGACATTTGCTTCAGCAGCTAAGTGCAAAGCAAAATTCTGTCCACTAAAGGCAAAGTTTCTATGGGCTACTGAAGAAATCCATGCTCCAGGTGCTTGAGGAGCATAGTACATCTCTAGTTGGGGCTTGAGGAGCCCCAACTGGAGATAAGGAGTGTGGATGAGCACTAAACATCAGTGTCAGGAGACCCTGACAGGTCCAGTTCCAACTAAACAACCCCAAAGGTCTGCCCTCATAGAAAGTATATATATTCCTCTTTTGATAATTGCCATTTGTGACAACATGGATGGATCATTATGGGAACTATTCTAAATAAATCAAACAGAAAGACAAATGCTGTGACTTCTCATTAACATGGGAAATCATAAAAAATATATCAAAAAACTGAACTCGCAGATACATAGAACATATTGGTGGTTGCCACAGTGGGAGATAAGAAGGGTGGTTGAAATGGGCAAAGGTGGTCAAAGGAAGAAACAAACAAAGGAGAATGAGCATGTAAAAGCAGGGTGTATTCTTGAGTGTA
>PITA01022183.1:0-30947 GCA_004023965.1 Spilogale gracilis | reverse complement strand
TTGTTACTAAATTTTTTTTTCCAGTGTTTCAAGATTCATTCCCCATTCCCCACACCCAGTGCTCCCCGCTTTAGGTGTCCCCAGTACCCACCACCAAAAAGATTTTTAAAAGTCTCCTTGCCTTGCCCCGGGCTCCGCTGTGTTTAGCTTCTTTCTAGCCCCGATTCAGGCCGTAATCTGCTGTTATTCCTCACTCACAGAGCACTTTCGTTTTCGGGTATTTGTTTTCAATGGTTCAGCTCTGCGGGCTTCCTCCCCCACTCCCCTGTCTCTCCAGAATATTTTTAATAATAAGTTGCAGTATGATTTTTAACAAATAACTCAAAAGTGGTTCAAATGAAGTGAATGATAGCACTATAATAAAATTGTTCCCTCCCTGCATACTTAATTATGAAGTTGTCATCTCCAAGCTTATAATTTTAAAAAGAAAAAAGAGAAATATACTCGGTTCTAAATCTCATCTGTCTCTAAGATTATTTGTTCATGAATATATAAACTACTCAAAGAAAACATGCAGCTCCATCTCTCTCATTAAGAAGTACATTTCCAAAATGTTTATTACTAATCAAAATTTGTTATAAATGTTCATGTTTATTACTTATCAAAATTTGTTTATTGTTTTATTATTTATAAAAATTTGTTATAAATGTTTTGTCCAATTGTGTACTATTAATTCGTGTAATAATAACTCAGTACCCCTACTTATGGCAAGTAAAGTGAGTCTCTTAAAAAACAAAATCATGTCACACTTCTGTCCAGATTACACATTGTAGTGACTTCTCATTACAAAGAAAATAAAATCCCAATATTTGTCATGGCCAACATGATCTGCATCTAGCCACTGGAAATATCTCCAACCTCATTTCTGATCCTTCACCCTGGCCACATATGAGCTGTTGGAGTTCCTATAAAACAGGAGCTACCCTCCCACCTCAGGGCCTTTTTACTTCACATACCCCAGAAAGTTACATGGTTTTCCACACACAAGGTCAATTATCTTTATTTCAGAGAAACTTTTCTGGAAAGCTCTATCTCTTGTACTTTTCTCCTCCTTCTACTTCTTAATGCTTTTTAATCTTGACTTCAAAACACGCATTCATCTGTTCAGGTATTATCTCTCCCCTTGGAAAATGTAATCAATGAAAGATGAAACTTTGTCTAACTTGCATATAATTGAATAACCAGTGCTTAGAATGGCACCTGGCCCATGGAAGAACTGCAATGAACAAATGAATTAGTCTACTATCAAGTCTGAGTCAGCTCCCTCTTGTGTCTTCTATCCTACTTCCTGAGGGACAGACACTGTTTTGCTGGCCTCTGGATCCCATGCTCAAGGTGACTATGGAAGAAAAAACAGTACATCAGAGGGCACATCTTTTGAAAAAAAAAAAAGTCGGGGTGAAGATGGAAGCCAAAGAGGTCAGCAGCAGCAGAAGCAGAAGTCAGATTTTGTAGCTCTGGCTGATATGGTGGCCCATTGAGTGACCAATTTCCCCTTTCTCTGTGTGAACAGCACCCTGGTTTCACTCAGAATAGTAATGTGCCCCATCCTGAGGGATAAATGACTGTTTAAGTCAATAGTGGAGATTTGCTCCTCTTGGCCAAATATTCTCTTTCCTAGACAACTTTGCATTGGGTGGAGTTGGAATGTATGACCCAAATCAGGCCAGGAAGACAGAAGAGGACTAGGTTTGGGTACTCTGAGAAAGAGTGCTTCGTGGATGAAAAGCACAGGCTCAAAACTGTGCATGACAATTTTTTTGCTTTGAGTTTGGGTTTGAGAATGTGAGCTCTGGAGCTATGACCATGGACTTAGTCAACTATTTTGTGATATTTGAGGAAAAACTGTAAGAATGGAGAAGGAGAGAAAGAATCTGAAGTTGCCAGAACGTAGAATTTAAGAAAGGTCTAGAATCATCCAAACCTCATTTCTTCGTAAGTAAAGAAATCAGTGTTTGTATTCATTTATTTTTACAAGTATTTATTGAGTTCTGTTGTGTGATAGTAGTGGGATACAGTGGTGGCTAAATTGGGCGCCTGAGTGGCTCAGTGGGTTAAAGCCTCTACCTTTGGCTCAGGTCATGATCTCAGGCTCAGGTCATGATCTCAGGGTCCTGGGATCGAGGCCTGCATCGGGCTCTCTGCTCAGCGGGGAGCCTGCTTCCTCTTCTCTCTCTGCCTGCCTCTCTGTCTACTTGTGATCTCTCTCTCTGTGTCAAATAAATAAATAAAAATCTTTAAAATGGGCAAAAATTACTACATTCGTGAGCTTCCATTCTTTTTTTTAAAGATTTTTCAACATTTATTTATTTGTTTGTTTGATTGTTTATTTAGAGAGAAGAGCGTGCATGCAAGCATTTAAGCAGGGGAAGGGGCAAAGGGAGAGAGAATCTCAGAGACTCCATGCTCAGTTCAGAGCTCAATATAGGGCTAGATCTCACAACCCTGAGATCATGACCTGAGCTGAAATCAAGAGTCTGATGCTTAACCGACTGAGCCACCCAGGCTCCCCAAAGGAGCTTCCATTTTAATTCTAGGCTCCACCGTCTGGGGCTTTTAGTACTGTCCCAGGACAGAATTAGTCCAGGACATATTATTACATTGTCCGGGACAGTGTAATTACTGAGCACATAACAATCACAGTCCTAAGCCCACAGCTTTCTGCCTATTCCTGTTGAAGGAATGAACAAAAGGTCTATAATGTGAGATGTCAGCAAAGCAAGTCCTGGCAAGCTAGCTGCAAGTTTGTAGGACTGCCAAGAAAAGAGGAGAGGAGGGAAAGAGAAAGGTGGAAAGACTTACCTAGCAGAGAACCAGAGCAAAGGTTGCTAGTCCTTTCAGCCTCTTCAGGACCTTCCTCAGCTGCCTTAGATCCCAAGTACTGTCTGTGTTTGTTGGTGGAGATGAGCGAATGCCCTTGCCACATGCTGCCAGAGTGGAAAACATCCCTGTCCCTCCAACCTTAGCAGACCTTTCCTAAACCTGGCTGTGAGTGTGATGCAGAGCTCTCTTCCCCGACGTTTCTGCATGTCAGGAGTGCTGCAAAGGGGTCCAGGCTCCCCCGTCCAGTTCTTCCCTACTGTCCTTTCCCTCCTCTCCCCTCTGGACCCCAAAATTATTTCATCTTGTCTCTACATTTTCCTCATGACAGCATGCTGTCTTCCAACAAGATGAAATCTTCATCTCACCTTCTCATCACCCCTTCCACCTTAAGAGCTCAGAGGATTTTTAGTGCTGCTTACACTTCGCTATAGATGAAAAGGTAAGACAGCTCTCGGTGAGTTGGCTGACTTACACTGGAGGGGAAATGGGAGCAGGGACAGTCATATCCCAGATTCTCAATACTGCTATTAGATTCCACCCCATTTTCTAACCATCACCAGATGGCAATTGCTAACTAGAAGATTCATCCCCCAATTCCCTGCCTTCTCTGTGTTTTATGGGATCCTAGAGCTGCTGGTGGCTCAGTGACAATGAAGTCTACACCTAACATTCTCAAGCACCTTACTATGTGCTAGGCACTGTTAGGCATTCTATTATCAGTTTATTAACTTCTTACTACAACTATGAGACAAGCACTGTTATTTCCATACTGCAGATACATAATTTATCCAACAGCACCCAACTAACTATTCAGTGGCTCAGTCCTGGATACCTTGACTCTTTTGCAGAAGGGTGATGTAGAATTTAGGGGAGGAGACTGGCTGGTGCAGGCTCTGTCTTAGCTCCTCATCTCTCCCAAAGAATGCAAGCCCTTAGCTCTGCTCTAGTAGTATCACTAATGAAAATAACCTGTCCTTCGTCCTCTGAAATAAGTTATTATATGGAGATGGAGGGGTTTGCTCATACCTTGCCCTTTCTCATGCACCTGGACTCAGGCTTCCAAGCCATTACTGAACCAGCAGATTTTCTCCAGACTCAGGATTATAATGTCATTGGGTTGGGTCACAACTGCAATACCCATAATTTCCATCCTTCCCTCCCAAAGGACTACTTAGGGATCTGAGGTTTCTTTCTACTCCTTTCCCTCTTTCTTAACCCTTCCCTACGCCAATTTTTCCTCTCCTCCAGTGCTCTGCCATATCACCTCCTTCCTCTTCTGTGTCCTCCATATCCCCCTCCCAATCTAATCCTGTGCTGTTTCTTCCCTCTGAATGGAGGAGGCAAATGATATTTGGGGAGGGGTTGCTCATGTGCCTGTGCCTATGGCTCCCGGGATGTCCAGGGGGACACCATGTGCCCCTGCAGTGCAATCCTGTAGGGTGTACATGGCCCGCTGCTGCTTCCTCATCTAAGTGGAGGAGGCCAGATCTCAGTCTGGGGACAATGAAGGCAATAAAACCATGATACCAACCAGGAAAACTCCACCCCCTTTCCTTCAAAGCATGACTTCTCAAGTCCCCTCTGCCTATGACATCCCTCCCTTACCAATAGTAAAGTTAGTCCTTTCACCTCTCTGTTTGTGTCTTTGGTGTTACTACACCCTACTGAGGTGCTAGGAAAGGGCAGAGAGCATAAAATGGGTGGTGGAAGAAAGACACTGTGGCTACCAGCCACAGCCTGTGGCCAGCTACAGAGGCAGAGACAGAGCTAGGTTTTATATTAGTTAATTGTTTCTTATCTTCCCTTTTTCTCTCCCATTAACTTTTAAGGAGAGCACTGGGTGGTAGCTAATGTTTCTGGTTTTAGTTTTCAGGAAGGAGGAGAATATATAGCCAGGCCCCCTCCACATTGGGCCATTGTATTCTACCAAAGCCAGGGTTCCTGTCAGAACAAATATTTCTATTTTGTTCTTTCTCCTGGCTTCAGGATATGCTCCTTCTTCTGAACTTTTGTTAGAGTCTCCTTAGTTAACCTTAGCTTGGGTGTGCATCTATCTCCTGCTGCAGTTCTGACAGGTATGATCATCAGTAACAAGTCTGACCCTCCTCCACACCTTTGTACTTCAGGGAGTACAAGGGATTTAGAACCTTCATAGAACTTATATATTGCAGATTATCACTCATTTTTGCCCTATGTGTGTGTGTGTGTGCATGTATTCAATATTCAATATATATCCATATATATTGCCACAAACTAAGCCCAGGTCCCTAGTCTTTTGAGGAGCATTAGCACATACTGACAAGCCACTATTTACAAAAAGCTATGACACAAGCTTTACACACACTATATCATTTAAATGTCACAAGAACTCCACTCATTGCTCAGGTCAAATATATTAGAGTCATCCCTGATACCCCTCTTTTCTTTACCTGACACATGGGGGTACTCAACAAATTTTTTTTAAAGATTTTGTTTATTTATTTGACAGAGAGAAACCCAGCCAGAGAGGGAGCACAAGCAGGGGGAGTGAGAGAGGAAGCAGGCTTCCCGCCCAGCAGAAAGCCTGATGTGGAGCTTGATCCCAGGTCTCCAGGATCATGACCTGAGCTGAAGGCAGTTGCTTAACCAACTGAACCACCCAGGCACCCCAACAAATGTTTTGAATGAATCAATAAACACTTCTATGGTAAAAGTATTACCTACATTTTGCAGTAGCAACTGAGGCTGAGTGCCTTTGAGAAACCTACCTGAAGTGACACAGCTGAGAAGTCAGAGCTGGGAGACTCTAACCTGTTCTGTGTGATTCTGAAGCCACCTTTCCCCTAGATCAGGCTGTGCCCCAATGTGGACCTCCACATTAGCTACTGTCTGCTCTTTTTGATCCTGCCACACCTGCTACAGTCTAGTGTGCCCAGGAGAGTAGTAAGGTTCTTCCTGAAATCATCTCTTTTCAAATCACTCAAAAAAATTCATGTCACTCCCTGCCCCTGCCACTGCCTGGTATACCAAGCTTACCACAGCTTTGTTCCAGTCCATTCTTCCTACATTATTTGCTGCTCCTCCCAGATAATCTTCACTTTATTCAAGTGTGTCTATTCCTGGTAGCCCTAATCCACTCCCCACACTTCTTTTTCCTCTATGCCTTTGTGCAATTCATTCATTCTACCCCAACTGCCACCCCACTCCCACAGCCCAGTTCCCCATTCCACCATCCACAACTCTGCTCTATAGAAAGCCTACCTGTCCTTGAAGACCAGGAGCCAACCTCATCCCCACTGAAGCTGTTTATGACCAACCCCAGCCCACAGTGACCACAGCTTCCTCTTGCTTCCAGTATCTGTCTATACCTTCGTTTTGCATTTTCAGATTGCTTCCTGTAGTGTTGATTATCTCTTTGTGTGTTATGCCTCATTTCTCCTACTATATTTCAAGTTTTCTGTACAGCAAGGATAATGTCATATCCATTCTCTGCAAAGCTGCAATGAGCATTACTCTAATACCTACAAGAAAAATGGTAGATAAATGGCAAGTTCATGACTTTTTTGGAGTCCACTGGAGGGCAGCCAAGAAAATTAACCCAAATCTGAGGAGTAATAGCTTCTGAGGGAGAAATGGGGTATAAGCTGTTGTTTAACTGGGTCAGGTACAGCCAGTAAGAAGAAGTTGAACCATTTTTGTGGTCTCAAGGTTTTTCTCCTCAAATACTTATTAATTACAGAGGGGAAAAATAGTGACTATACAGTAGATAAACCCAGAAGACATCACCTTACTTTCATGATCAAATCACCAGTACACCCTGATATGACAGACTGAAGCATGTAGCTCTCTTCTGTCATACTCTTGCCCCAAATGCAAAACCTCAATCTGATCATGAGAAAGTATCAGACAACCCAAATGGAGGGAGAGTCTTCAAAGGAATTGACCAATAGTCTTATTAGTGTCAAAGTAAAAAAAAGGCTGAGGGATTATCACAAATTGAAGGATACTAAGGTGACATGAAAAAAAAATGCAGTATGGGATTCAAGACTAGATCCTGGGAAAGATAGGCTATTAACAGCAACAACAGCAGCAAAAAGTGGATAAATGAGAGAAAAATAGTCTGTAGTTTATTTAATAGTATTACATCAATGTTTATTTCTTAGCTTTCAGAATTCTGATTATACATGTTAACTTTTGAGGAGACTGAGTGAAGCTGTAGGAGAGCTTTATTACTTGTGTAGCTTTTCTGTAAGTCCAAGCTATTTCAAAATAAGAGGGTTTTTTAAAAAAGACTTTATTTATTTATTTGACAAAGAGAGAGATCACAAGCAAGCAGAGAGGCAGGCAGAGAGAGAGGAGGAAGCAGGCTCCCTGCTGAGCAGAGAGCCCAATGCAGGCCTCAATCCCAGTACCCTGAGATCACAACCAAGAGGTTGGGTTTTTTTATTATTTATTTTTATTTATTTATTTGACAGAGAGAAACACAGCTAGAGAGGGAACACAAGCAGAGGGACTGAAAGAGGGAGAAGCAGGCCTCCTGCCGAGCAGGAAGCCCGATGCGGGGCTCGATCCTGGGTCTGTGGGATCATGACCTGAGCCGAAGGCAGTCACTTAACCAACTGAGCCACCCAGGCGCCCCGAGGTTGGTTTTTTTTTAAAGATTTTATTTATTTATTTGACAGAGAGAAACACAGCGAGAGAGGGAACACAAGCAAGGGGAGTTAGAGAGGGAGAAGCAGGCTTCCCGCCGAGCAGGCAGCCCGATGCGGGGCTCGATCCCAGGTCTCTGGGATCATGACCTGAGCCGAAGGCAGTCACTTAACCAACTGAGCCACCCAGGCACCCCAGACAAGAGGTTTTTTTAAACATGTAAGTCATTTAAAAAACCATGTAAGTCATGGCAGTCATTGATTCTCAAAATTGAAAGGGATAATTCAGTATCATTTATTTCATTTTTCACCTAAACTTAATATTTCTGATTCAGACATCTATTTTTACTAACATGTATAAGCAGTCTGTTTTCAGTTTGTCTGCTTCAGGAAGAAGCCAAGTAATCATAAAATATCAGGCATCAGAATTTCATTTTAGGTGGACAGAAAGGAGAAACACAGAATGGACCCTGAAGTAAGGTGAACATCTCCTTTTCTTCTTTCTGGAAGCAAAATCAGTCAGACCACTTATGAATGAGTTACCTTTATTTGGACAGTATACAAATATTTTCAAGTATGTTAATGTCCTAATTAGACAAACTAAGGAATAAAATGTTAAATTTTTAAGATTCTTATACAAGCATAGATCTTGGCCCTGGATATTCTAACAGAACTAATCTATATAACTAAATCAAAGAAAGCTATATAAAGAATTGATTGTCTTGCTTTTTAATCCCCAGTGAGAGAGAGAGAAAGAGGGAGAGAGGCTTTGTAAGGTAGGACTATAGTCTCCATAAAGTTTTAAATGTAAGGAGTAGTCAGCAGGATGGTGGAATAGGAAGTCTCAGTCCTCATTTCTCCACAGAATTACCAACTGGACAATAATGGACATACCACAATACTTTTATGAGAAGTCTAAAATCCAGTTAAGAAGTTGTAACATTCCAGATAAGCACAGAACCTGTAAGCTGCATTGAAATGGATAAGAAGAACAGTTTCACTTTATGCACATTAGCCCCTCTCCCAAGCCAGCACAGCCTCAGCACCAAGAGAGATGGCTTTAGTCTGCAATTTCTCCTTGAAGGCTGGGGAGCGAAGTGTGTATCCAATTTTTAGCATGCTGCCCAAAGTGTTGGATCCTGCCTCAACTCACCCAGAGCACTGAGAGCCCAGAAGCTAAAAACAAAGGAAAAGAGAAGAATGGCTTGCTGTGCCCCACACAGCTCCACAAGTTTGGGGAGAAAAAAAACCCACAAGAACTTGGGATTTCTCCATAGGGACAAAGAAAGGAGTGGAGCACCAATACAAAGCTACAAAGATCATGAAGACTCAGAAACATGAAATCAAAGAAACTGCAAATAAATCTTCAGTAACTACGCCTAAATAAATAGAGATCTGTGAATAGCCTGACAAAGAATTCAAAATAATCATCTTAAAGAATCTTAGTGAGTAAAGGCTTTAGCTTTCCCTACTGTTACAAATAATGGAGGCAACTGTGACTCGGGCCATGCTTGGATATTTCTGCCAAATGTCTCCCATAAAGTTGTCCCTGATTAAGGTTGGAGTCTGACTGGCTGTAGTAAGACAAATACTCATATAGAATCCCAGTGTAGAGGAAGAAATAAACTGTATCTTAAAAGATAGTGAGTTGAATAAGAAATTCACAGGGGAGAGATCCAGCTATAAAATAGCATAGCTTTTCAGCTATGAGTTAGGTAATGTGTGTGTGAGCAGAAATCTCACCAAAACCTTTCTTTTTTTTATAACCTAAAACACCAAAGGCATCAGAGCACATCTAAGGTGTATGAAATCTCTTTGCAAGGATCTTGCCCTTACCTCCATGGGAACTTGGAAGGACCTCCTGTGTCTTGGCCTAAAGTAGGGCTGATTCTTTAGTAGGGTAGATCTCCGTGATCATTTAAAATCTCACCAGCACAATTGGTTTAAAGGGAACAATTGGAAGATGGTCATGTGATGACAGAGCTGTCTGGAACCAGCACAGTTGGAAAGTTTCATCCTGCCTTGTTGCTCTTCACCAACATCTCTCCCCCAAAGTAGGTTGATGAACACCCAAGGATGTACTATGGTTATGAGGCCTTCTAAATAAATTCATGACTTGGGTTCCAACAAATGCCAAGTAATCTTGACTGAGAGAAATGCAGGCTGTTAGAATGTATGGTGGGTTGGACCTGATTCGAATGAGCCTGAACAATTACCCAGACCTGATAAATGATAGATTTATCAGGGCCCACTATATATGGCATCTAGCATATCCACTGACAGATTTCTTTACAATCTATATCACTGTTCACCATATCCATTAGTCCTTCCAATTCAGAGGAGGGGTCATTAATGTATAGAGCTGGGGTGGTATCATCTTCTGGACACAGCAAAGGAAAGTGCCCCTGAACAAGGGAGATTGAAAAGTCACCTGGGCTCAAATATGTTTAAACCATATTCTTGAGTTTGGAAATGTTTCTCCTTACTACCCTGCCTAATCAGGCATTAGACTGGCTAGGTTGCTAGGACAAAAACCTGAAGTGAAATTTAAGAAGGTACCTCCTATCTAATTGCCTGAATGCTTATCTTTAAGGCTATGGAAGCATTAATATAAAGTTCCTTTGTGCATGGGAGTAATAAGTGCCACAGAAGATAAAATAGTATCAACCCCATTGATAAGAGTGTTCAGATATAAAAAATGTTTAGGTCTCTTTCTCTATTATGAACTTGCTTGTGGCAGGTAAATTTTTGATTGGATTCCAACCTAATCACTTCAGAATTATGGTTGGATAGGAGGTAATAGGGTAGTAATAGGTTCTGCAATGTTCCTAGTACCTGGGCAGCTGAAATCACCACATGCTTGTAAATCATAACCATGCCCAGCCCTTCAGATGAAACTGGGCTCTGGTGCAAAAAATTGTCAGTTTGGAATACATCTCATACCTAAAAAGGTCTGTGACCAATAAAAACATTACCACTGTTAAAATGAATATTTAACTTCCATTCCTTGGGTAATTCTCAGTTCTATGATCAGACCATGGTTTAGATCGCAGCAACCAGAATGACCATAGGACATAATTAGAACCATCTGGCAATTACAAAGAACGCCAATGAACAAAAAACATCAAGCTTGGGAGAAGCGCTGGCAAAATGTCCTACAGTACACTGGCTTGGATTGATGTTTTTTTCTTCATGTTTTGTTATAAATGCTTTATCATATGATTTAATTATTTGTGGTGCTATAGGTCTTTGGCTTTACACCCTATTGAAATAATTCTATTGCTGTATCATATTTTCCTGAAGAATGACCAAGGGATAATTTTTCATTGACTATTCTGAAATAAAATATAAGCAAAATTATAAGCTAGAGATAGTTGGAATATTACAAACATTTTAAAATAATAATTTATTTTATTTTTTCAGTGTTCCAAGATTCATTGTTTATGCCCCACACCCAGTGCTCCATGCAATATGTGCCCCCCTTAATACCCACCACCAGGTTCACCCATCCCCCCAAGCCCGTTCCTTCCAAAAACCTCAGTTTGTTTCTCAGAGTCCAGAGTCTCTCATGATTCATCTCACTCTCTGATTTACTCAAGTTCACATTTCCTTTCCTTTTCCCACTGTCCTCCATGTTGCTCCTTATGCTCCACAAGTAAGTGAAACCATATGATACTTGACTTTCTTTGCTTGGCTTATTTCACTCATCATAATCTCCTCCAATCCCATCCATGTTGCTACAAAAGTTTGGTATTCACCCTTTCTGATGGAGACATAATGTTCCATTGTATATATGGGCCAGTGTTCCAAGATTCATTGCCCACGCCCCACACCCAGTGCTCCATGCAATAGGTGCCCTCAGTACCCACCACCAGGCTCTCTCATCCCCCCCACCCCCTCCCCCCAAGTCCCTCATACTTCTTTATCCATTCATCTGTTAAAGGGCACCTTGGCTCTTTCCACAGTTTGGTGATTGTGGCCATTGCTACCATGAACATTGGGGTACATATGGCCCTTCTTTTTACTATATCTGTATCTTTGGGGTAAATACCCAGTAGTGCAATTTCAGGGTCATAGGATAGCTCTATTTTTAATTTTTTAAGGAATTTCCACACTGTTTTCCAAAGTGGCTGTACCAACTTGCATTCCCACCAACAGTGTAAGAGGGTTCCCCTTTCTCCACAGCCTCTCCAACACTTGCTGTTTCCTGTCCTGTTAATTTTGGCATTCTAACTGGTGTAAGGTGGTATCTCAATGTGGTTTTGATTTTAATTTCCCTGATGGCTAATGATGACAAACCTTTTTTCATGTGTTGTTAGCCATTTGTATGTCTTCTACGGAGAAGTGTCTGTTCATGTCTTCTGCCCATTTTTTGATGTGATCATCTTTTTCTTTTTTGGTGGAGGGTGTTGAGCTTGAAGAGTTCTTTATAGATCTTGGATATTAGCCCTTTGTAGTGTCGTTTGTGAATATCTTCTCCCATTCCGTGGGTTGCCTCTTTGTTTTTTTGACTGTTTCCTTTGCTACACAGAAGCTTCTTATTTTGATGAAGTCCCAAAAGCTCATTTTCACTTTTTTTTCTTTGTCTTTGGAGACATGTCTTGAAAGAAGTTGCTGCTATCCTTACCAGAATTCCACCAACATTTTTCAAAGTGCTGGAACAAACAATCCCACCAAAATTTATATGGAACCAGAAAAGACCCAGAATTACTAAGGAAATGTTGAAAAAGAAAAATAAAGCTGGGGGCATCACATTACCTGATTTCAAGCTTTATTACAAAGCTGTGACAGCCATGGTACTGGAACAAAAACAGACACATAACCAATGGAACAGAGTAGAGAGTCCAAATATGGACCTTCAACTCTATGGTCAAATAATCTTCAACAAAGCAGGAAAAAATATCCAGTGGAAAAAAGTCTCCTCAATAAACGGTGTTGGGAAAATTGGACAGCTATGTATGGAAGAATGAAACTCAACCATTCTCTTACACTACACACAAAGATAAACTCAAAATGGATGGAAGACCTCAGTATGAGGCAGGAATCTATCAAAATCCTAGAGGGGGGTGTCTGGGTGGCTCAGTTGGCTAAGCGACTGCCTTCGGCTAAGGTCATGATCCCAGAGTCCCAGGATCGAGTCCTACATCGGGCTTCCTGTTCAGCGGGAAGCCTGCTTCTCCCTCTCTCACTCCCCTTGCTTGTGTTCCCTCTCTGGCTGTGTTTCCCTCTGTCAAATAAATAAAATCTTTTAAAAAAATCCTAGAGGCAGTAACCTCTTTGGAATATTACAGACTTGAAGGAAATATGTTAAAGACAACCTAAATGAACAATAATTATATACTTAATGCTCAACACAGGGGATGTTCTGTGCTTCATAGTTAGATATGCCAAGCTCTTAAGTAAGTAAAATTTGAACAGGCTAAACAATAGAATCTGCCTAGAAGTTTAGCGATTTAGGTTCCATGTAAATTCACATTTATGTCAGAAAAGAGGACCAAGTCAAGGCAGAGGACAGTGAGCTGCCCATGGCATACATGCAAGTCAAATGATATCTGAGATAATGATCCCAGAATATGACCTTACTCAGCATGCAGTGTTAGATTAGCTTGATGACCCCGACCACAAGGAGACCAGTGAACAAGTTGTTCTTGCCTTGAATTACAGAAGAGTTTTGAGGGGTTTGTGCAAGCTGTGTAGCAAGATGGGACTGGCTTGAGTTTGAATTTCTGCAAACATTAAGAATGAACTCAGGAGAACAGGGAACTACTCTGCCTGAAGGGTAGCTTTAGGGCCAGTGTTCATCTTTTGGCTATTCAGAAAGGTGACTTCCACTAGTACATCAGAATGAGGCTCCCTTCCAAAGACCAGTTCGCACAGCTTCCTGCATTTTCTGTGGCAGTCCCCTCTCAAGCTACTCTTTGCAGAGACTATTGCACTTGTAGGAAGGTACAAAGGGGAAGAATCTTTGTGTCTTCATCTGAGGCCATATGTAGAGTCTATACCATCCCAAATCCTGTACCTTTTTTAAAAAAATATTTGAGAGAGAAAGCACAAACAAGGAGGAAAGGCAGAGGGAGAGGGAAAATCAGACTCCCCACTGGATAGGGAGCTCTGATGCCAGGCTCAATCCCAAGACCTTGAGATCATGACCTGAGCTGAAGGCAGATGCTTGACTGACTGAGCCACCAGGTGCCTCTATCCTGAACCTCTTTAACAAGACCTGATAAGTGACATCATACTTTCTTCCCATTATTTTTTTCTCCTTCCAGCTGTCTCCTGAGACCTCAACCTGCTAAAACCTGGCTGCAAAACTTTTCAGTCCCTGTTTTTTCCAGGAGTATCCATGTCCCTAATCTGCAGGCATCTTTGTAGTTTTCTCTTCTTTTCCTGTTCTGTCCCAGGACATTATTGAGCAGGCAGGAAGAGCAGGACATTTTCTCATACTAAAGACAAAGAGAATACACTTCCCTGGGCTAGCAATTAGAAAGAGGCCTAAGATCTCCCTTGTTGGAGGAATGTCCTTACTTCCCCTTCCTCACTCCACCCGGATGAGGTGAAAACACCTCAGAAAAATAAGGATCCCATATTTATCAAGGAAACTAGCAGCCATGGAGCATTGTACCCTGACATGGTGAGGAGGCAGTGGAATTGGTGTCCCCAAAGGGACCATTGAATTGGCACAATTCTGGTCTTTGGTAAAGGATTGATGATCAAAGGAGATTTCCCCATTTCTTGGCTTTATATAAGAAATTTACTCCACTGTAAAGTGGGTAGCCCCAATAAAAAGTGAGGTTGAATTTCCTACAAGCCTGGAAGAAGGAGGATTATAAGTCAACGTTAAGTTGAGTTGGAGAACATAAAGAAATATAGAACTTCTTGCACACTCCCATTTGTGATCATAAAGGATGCCTGCAGCAACATCTCTTAGAGCCCAAGTGTTCTCAACTCATCTCAGGGGATCTGTGCTCTGGGAGCCAAAATAGAAACCCCATAAGGCCAGCCCCCTCTTTATTCCAAAAGCCTTTACTGAGCTTTGTTCTGAGCACTATCTAGGTTTCAGGGGCACAGAGAGAAATATGAACCAGCAGTGCCCACAAGGCCAGTGAGGTTCAGGGCACCAGGGGTGGCTTTATCATAGCTCACATCCTGGTTTTTTTTTTGTTGTTGGTCACACCTGCTGCCTCACTATCACCTGAGGTAAATAGGGTGTTTCTCTTTATCAAGCAGTGACCTGGCCACAGCCTGGCTCATATTCTTCAGGGTAGGTCATTAGCCCTCACCAGTTAGGCAAACTTTTGGCAGGCCCACCTTCACACATATCAGGATTTGAAAGTGCAAACAACACACAGCTAAGCAAGCTGCAGGAAATCAGCTTTCTCAGTCCCGGAGATCAGAGTCTATCCCATCTGAGGGAAGAACAAAAGCAGTGAAGGGACACCCAGAAGAGGATTGGTAGAATTTTTACATACTAGATAAGGAAAAGGTAGATCCAGAATAGAGATTATTTCCTCAACTTCACTTTTTCCTTTATAGGGAATAATGGAAAGCTCAAATCAAAAAGCTCTCAGGATTTTTTTAAATACTTGCTGATTAAAAACAAATTTTTTTTAGGGGTGCCTGTGTGGCTCAGTCAGTTAAGCATCAGACTCTTGGTTTCAGCTCAGGTCATAACTCAGGGTCACAGGATTGAGTCCCGGGGTTAGGCTTTGTGCTTAGTGCAGTCTGCTTGAGATTCTTTCCCCCTCCTTCTCCCATCCTCTCTGCCCCTCCTGCTTATTCATACTCTCTCTCAAAATTAATAAATAAAACCTTAAAAATATATTTTAACCAACACGTATTTAGTGTCTATGGTATACGAAAGACTTTTTGGCAAGTATTAGGTATACAACATTGGTGAAGATATAGCTGCTGCTCTTGGGTATTCATAGAGTAGTTAGGGTGATAAAAATATAATTTCAAAATAATGCAGTAAGTGATAGGTGGACAGAATGCCCCAGATACAAGAGAAGCACTGAATTAACCACCTGAAAGATTCTGAGAGGCTGAGAAACAGTTGAGGTGAGGGCACTGGTAAAGCCTCTCACATTAATTGAGTAAGTTCTCAATTAGCAGGAACTCTTACTGTTCTCTCATCAGTTAGGTGGACTTGTGAGCATATGAGCCCAGGTGTCATGTGATGAAGGCACATGGGATTCATACTTCTACTCTCAGTGCCTCTATTACTCTTTTGAAACATTTTTCAAAATATTTGTAAA
Source organism: Spilogale gracilis (assembly GCA_004023965.1). Taxonomy (NCBI): domain Eukaryota; kingdom Metazoa; phylum Chordata; class Mammalia; order Carnivora; family Mephitidae; genus Spilogale; species Spilogale gracilis. Next base: position 15,241 of record PITA01022183.1, on the reverse strand, counting down.
AGATTTTCCATTTATTAATGAAAACCTAAATGGTCTGTATTTCTCTTGTCTCAAAGGAAATGAGATGTTTTGCCTCTTCTTGGACATTTTTGTTTTTTGTTTTGTTTTGTTTTGTTTTGTTTTGCAATGGGGTTGTAAACAGGCAAGCAGATGAGAACCAGTACTTGCTTTAGTGACCGAAACTAACCATTTTTCCTTTACATTTTTCCTCATGTTTCTCTGTTCAGAACCACTACCAAAAATCTACAGCTAATATGAGGATTAAGAAGCTAACACCTGAATATTAAGGAAAAGCATGAACTTGAGATGGTTGTATAATCTATGTCTCTATCTCCTCATGCATAAAATGGGGATAGTAATAATACATACCTCATAAGGTGTTTGAAAGATTGACTGGATAAAATATGTAAAACATTACATAAATATTAGCTTTAATTGTTTATGCAATTAAAATACCTTTAAAATGACTTTTCCAAAATACCATTTCAGAGCCTAGTACATACTAAGTGCTCTGGAGTATTATTTATCTTGCCGAAGGTATGACTTCAAGATATTACTATCTGCCATTGACATTAATCTCTTTCTTGTCAACACCAAATCATCACTTTTTCTATTGCAAACAGTAGTGAATCTGGCAGAATAAGGCCTTCATCAAAAGCAAGGAGATCAAGCAAGGAAATGGGGAGCTATGCCAGGGATCCATCCATTTATCATTTCAGGAAAGATAAATAAGACATTTCTGAAGCATTAACTTATGAGCCTAGAATTCTAAATGACATCACCTATAAATGTAAGCTCCCCCTGAATGAGACTTACACCTGAACTGAGAGCTGAAGAATAATGGTGTTATTTATCTGCGGAGAGCTTGTGGATGGCAGAGGTCCCAGAATTAACACTGATCATCAAGACTACTGAAGAAGGGCTGACCACTTTAAATCAGCCCACGTATTTTATCTGGCAACAGTCTGTCATATAATTCAGACAATTGAAATTGTCATAGAAGTCTCAGGAAACCAGAGTGCCATCAGCAGGAAATTCTCTGGATGCTTATTTTGCTGGCTTTATGTGGTATTAAAAGGAATGCTATTTCTTTTTCTCCCTTCATGAGAAGCAATTGTAATTAGCAGGATTTTTTTAAACTCCCCGCTCATGGTTTTAACCTTCTCTTTCCTCCTTCTTCAAGAATTCAACATCCTATGGTGGTTTAAATGTAGGTTTTACATTTTAGAAGAATATTGGAATTGCTCATTAGTGTTGGTTATGGCAAAATATTTTTTTCATTTTAGGTTAAACTGTCTAGTTAGTGACTGGAAAAGAGCAAGGGATTTTTAAAAAAATGGCTTGCTCTCTAAGGACAAATACTATAGACTTTAATGATGTTTTAAACAAAATTTTTTTTAAATCACCAAATGAAGCTCAGACCAAATTGAGCACACTCCAAATCACCTAGGGACTGTTAAAGAAATGCTCCAGAAGAAGGAAGGAGAAAAACCCATTTCTTTTGACTTCAAGGTAAACTAACAGCATATAACAAGTAATTTTCTAATGTTCTGCTTAAAGAGTGCTTTATACAGTTAACAAGGCACACCTTTTCTGAGATGAGATCATTAGAAATGTGCCTTGATTTTTGATATTCTAAAAAGCAACCTGCTGGGAAATTTGTGAGGGGTTTCAGTCTGGGAAAGATAAGAACTGTAGCAGGTGTCCTGCCAGAGACAAAGCCTCCCCCACACAAGTATTTCTTCAAGGTTACTAGTCCTGGCAAAGCTGTGTTAGACGAAACTATGCAAAGATCAACATAGGATAGCCTGATTTCTTTTCTGGGGGTCTTGAAAATCTACTTGGATAGCTATAATCAACCCAAGGGCAGTAATTAAAGTGGAAAATTAAGAGCAAGTTCAGAAACAAAAGATATCATTTAGGCGCAGATCTGAGGTGACGTAAGTCACAGGAGATAATGATGCAGCGACAAGAAGAAAGAAGACAAAGAGGAGGAAGAGCTAGTCCTGGCTCTGACACTGATTCGTTCTTGTCTTTGAACAAGTTACTGAAAGTCCTGGACTTCTGGTCCCTGTTGTCGAGAGGTAAAAGGTGGGGATGAAGCCTGAGTTCACCATAGGAAAGCAAATTTAGTTGTCCTGCTGGGTGCTGGGCAACCCTCTTTTGATGGATTGTAAGATATCTCTAAGTGACTCTATCTGTCTTAGAATTCAAAGAAAATGGGACTTTCTGGAGGTGATGAACAAAGTAAAATCTTTCCTGTCTGTGCTTTCACTGACTTATGGAGAAGAAAAACTTTTACCACTTAAGCACGTGAAAGGCACATAATAAATGTCAAAGTGAACAGTTTGTTGTGATTCATGCTAGTTCATTCACCACGATTCCTTATCATTGAGGGACATAGAAGGATGCTGCATTTATTTCCTATAAAATGGAAAAATACTTGCCTTGACAATAGCCTTCAGCCTCATTGGTAATTAAATGAATTAAATGTAAATTAAAGTAAGATAACATTTTCATTTATCAGACTGGCAGAGATTAAAAGAATAGAATTATCCAGTGTTTGCATGAAAATGTAAGGCAATGGGCACTTTCACATACTGCTGTTGGGAGTACAACTGATTGTTCTTTCCAGAATGATAATTGGACGATACAATTTTCAAAAGTCTTTAAAAAGAGAATATTTTAAAACCAGCATTTTCTTTTCTAGAACTTTCTCTTGAGGAAACAAGAGTCCCAAATATATATATATATAAGATTTTTCCTGTAACACCATTTTAAAATAGTGGGAAACAGACGCGCCGGCCTCCCATCCTGTGTGAGTCTCCCATGGGGTGAGTCGTTTCCAGCTCCACATTGGATCTTCTAGTGGATTGGCCAGCTTTCCAACTGGAATTACAACACTGGCTTTCCCGGATCTCCAGTTTAGCAACAGTAGCTTCTGGGTATTGTCAGCTTCTGTAAACATGCCACATTGGAATATTACAATAGTGTCTGAGGAGGGATCTTCGTGAGGGTTCATGGGCATCCATGATGACTGCAGAAGCTTGCAGGCTTCACGGGGGAGATGGAGCCACCATTTTTGCAACCTCAGGCTGAAAGACACACTACAAGCATGGTGGAGGAGGAAGGAAAAGGCTCTACCCCTGAACTAACTGCATCATCCTTGAGTTGTTCACTCTTGGCCAGCTTGTTTCAATAAGAGAAACAATGCCCTCATGCAGTGAGTGGTTAAACCTTAAGAGTCAGATTTCTGTTACACACAGCTTATATGTTAATGGAACTTATATGTTAATGCTCCATCTTACACGTTAAGTTCTTTATAAAGTCTTTTTCCAATTTGTTTATCATGCTCTTTTGAGTTGTCTTGTCAAATATAGTGACAATGACACTCTTAAAATCATTGCACCATGCAATAAGTTTCATTACCTCACTTTTTGCAAAATATCTTATCTATACACAAATATTTATTCTTCCTGATGAACTCTAGAATTAGTTCTCAAGTTGATCCAACCCATTTTATCTTTTGAATGCAACTGTATTAAACCTATAAAGTAATTCAGGAAGAAATCACATCTTAACATTTCATCTTTTCATTCTTGAGCATGGCATACGTTTCCATTTTTTCCAAGCTTCTGTATCTCTGAATAAAGGTTTGTCGCATTCTTCATATACAATTTCTGCACAATTCTTTTTGTGATTACTGCTAAATATTTTATGTTTTTATTGCAATTGTATATTTTCTCTTATATCATACAACTGGATATAGGTAGCATATAGAAAAATCATTGATTTTCAAATAATTATCTTGTATTTGATTGCTTATGTATTCTAAGAGTTTTTCAGTTGATTCTTCCCTACATGTGCAATGGTGTCATCTATAAATATGATGATCTCAGGTTTTCCTTTTTAATAGTTAGATCACTGATCTTTTTATATATTTTATTGCATTGAGCAGAAAAGCGTTGAAAAAAATGGAAGTAGTCATGCTTGTTTTGCTTTTGATTTTCCAGGACATCTATTGTATTTCCATACATACATTCTATCATTGTTTTAAGATAAGTATTCTTATTATATTAACTAATATTCTCCTATTCCTGGTTTTTAAAGTTTATAAAAATTTAAAAATAGTGAGAAATATAAACTAAATGGCCACAAGGGGCACCTGGGTGGCTCAATGGTTAAGCCTCTGCCTTCAGCTCAGGTCATGATCTCATCTTGGAGTCCCGGGATGGAGTCCCGAGTCGGGCTGCATGCTCGGTAGGAAGCCTGCTTCTCCCTCTCTCACTCCCACTGCTTGTGTTCACTCTCTGGCTATGTTTCTCTCTGTCAAATAAATAAAATCTTAAAAAAATAAACTAAATGGCCATTAATAAATTGCTTGAATAAATTTAAAACATACATAAAGTGGAATACCACACACCAATTAAAAATAAAGATCAACATTAAATTGTTCATAAACCAACTTGAGTTTGTGGATGATAACATTTGTGGTGACTCTAGATTTATTTTTTCCTGTACATATTTTTAAAATTTTCTACACTGATTCAGCCACCTGAAAGATGCTGAAAGAATGAGAAACAGTTGAGGTGAGGTGACTGTCTCTCACATAATAAGTTCTCAGTTAGCAGGATCTCTTACTGTTCTTTCATCAGTTAGGTGGACTTGTGGCACATGGGCCCAGGTGTAAGATGATGAATGAAAGTGGGATTCATACTTCTACTCTCAGTGCCTCTATTACTCTTTAAAAAAATTTTCAAAATGTTTGTGAAAGATTTTCCATTTATTAATAAAAGCTTAAATGGCCTGTATGACTCTTGTTTCGAAGAAGATGAGTATAGTCTTCGATTCCAATCTAATATTCCAATCTAATATTCTCCTATTCCTGGTTTTTAAAGTTTATAAAAATTTAAAAAAATAGTGAGAAATATAAACTAAATGGCCACAAGGGGCACCTGGGTGGCTCAGTGGTTAAGCCTGAGATTAATTAGATTGGACTTTCTTTTTTTCTTGCAATGGGATTATAGGCAAGCAAATGAGAAGAACCACCATTTGCCTTGGTGACCCAGAACTAACCATTTTCCTTTGTGTTTTTTCTCATTTCTTTGCTCAGAATCACTACCAAAATATCCTCTACAGCCCAGTGAGAGGATTAAATAGCAAACACCTAAACATTAGGGAAAAGCATGGTATTTGAAAGTATTTCCCCTAGTTTCAGAATTTGAATTAAGAAAAGTGAGAAACCACAAATTTCTATATGATGTGTGAATCACATTCTAGAAATGCAGGATCTTTTGATAAAAAATTGACTCTACTAATGCTTAAAAAAGCCAACAGGTCACAGAACACCACCTACCTGCCTTGGATTGACTTTATTTAATAATCTAAAAATAATTAAATAGGAATATTACCTCTGTCATCATTTAGAATTATTAAGACAGCTTGACTTTGGGGCGCCTGGGTGGCTCAGTTGGTTAAGCGACTGCCTTCGGCTCAGGTCATGATCTCGGAGACCCGGGATTGAGTCCCACATCGGGCTCCCTGCTCGGCAGGAGGCCTGCTTCTCCCTCTCTCACTCCCCCTGCTTGTGTTCCCTCTCTCGCTGTGTTTCTCTTTGTCAAATAAATAAATAAAATCTTAAAAAAAAAAAAGCTTGACTTTGACAAAGAGACTTTGTCTCTTATTTATGTTCTCAAAGAATTGGATTCCCCCCTCCATCACTCTCTTTCCCTCCTTCCATTCTTTTACTTCTCTTTGCTTCTCCTCACTCCTTTCCAGTCTCCCCCTCACCTGCCCTGTGCTTGAACCTCCTGCCTTCTCTGAGTCACGTGAACAGGGATCAAATCAGCAACATTGCATGGGTTAGCTGTCAGTCAGTCTTCATATTTGAAGCAGTCTCAGTGCTACTCTGTAGAGTCTAAAAATAGTCTCTCATTGACATTTTCTTTCTACATAAGTAAAATGTGGTAATCACTAAAAAAAAGAACTACAGTCAAGCAACAAAAAAAAAAAGGAAAGAAAATGTAAGATCTATAATCTACCATCCAGAAAGCCACTGCTATATTTAGAATGTATATTTCCAGTGTGTTGCTTTGTATACAAAACATTTTTTATAAAAACTAGATCATAATCTCACACAATTTTCTAACATATTACCTTTCCACTAATCAGTGTACAAGTTTTTCCATGTCATCCTAAATTCTTCAACATTTTTTCCCACTTCAATTTAACAGACATTTCTTTAGAGCTACAATATACAACTCTGTTACCCTATACAAACCAGAGAAGAGCCAGACAAACACAGCTCTATTTGAAGATATAAAACAAATACAAGTCAGGTGTTAGAAAGTGGGTCAACAAGGTGTTGTAAAAGTAAATACCCAGGAGATTAAACCTTGACCAGAGCTAAGAAAAAGCTCCTAAGGGAGTGACTCTACCTTGTAATGAGAATGCAGGTATTCTGGTGTATATATGCTCTTATCAGAGGCTTCTTCACCTAGTTGGGTGTTCCAAGTGTTCCTTTTTATTTTAATATTGTGTTTCATAACTCCTATTAACCATCTGTGTACAGATAGCCTTGTTTCTTTGGCTTTGTCAATCAGGAGTGTATTTGCTAACAGGTGTCTCCTAGGCCTGTGATTAAAACAGGTTTCCATAGAGAAAACAGCAACTGAGTAGTTCTCTAGTCTGGCCTAAACCTCAGAACTGTTTGCTGAAGGCACTGCAGGTACATTGCCTGGATTCAAACTCCAGACAAGAGACTTTGGGGGAAAGTTTCTCTCTCCCTCTCTAAGCTTCTTTCCTCATATGTAAAATGAGGACAATTATCCCACTTCATTAATCTGTCATGGAGAGCAAGTTAGAAAATTTATGTGATTATCTGGCTTAAAATTAGCATTATTATTATTGATAATATAAGTAGTAGCAGTATTAATTTATCCATTTGGCTGACAATGGCAGGAAGGGAGAGAAATGGAAGACTGGTGTCTCATACAACTGCATATTTCCAAATGACTTGTGGTTTCCAGTCACAAAAGTGGTTTCCAAAATGGTCATAGCACCTCTGGAATGGTGTACCTCAAGACCACTTAGAGAGGCAACAGCTTCACTCTTCTGCTATGCTCCAGACCACTTCATTGCTTGAGGGGTTTTCCTTCTTTCTTGCCTACTCTGCATCATTTCTTCAGATTATTGTCCCTACTCTCTATACATCTGGAATTCACTCCCTCCAAAAAATACTCTAAGTAGGACTTCTTGGGATAAAAGCGCCAAATATTCTAGACATCAAGGAAGTCCTAGGAATCCCTTCCCTAAACCAGTCCTCTCAGTTATATGCCCTATTTGGTCCCTCCCTCTTCTGCCAGCAGAATCCAGATCCGTGATCTCTCTTCTCCATTTCTACTATGTTTTGTGTGGCATCTTATTTACATGACATATTTGTTCTGACTAAATTTGGAGGTCAAGTTCCCCTGATTTTTTCTGTCTACTGAATATCCACCTTTAATTTTATATTTAGAAAGAAAAGACAACATGAGGAAAATAGATATTTGAAATATGCAACTCAGGATAACTTTCAGGACTTCAAATTATGCAGGAAGTCCCCAAATATTTAGGTCAACAAATTTCTTACTTCTCCAAGACAGAAAGCATATATTTATAACTCTAATCATTGGAGTAAAAGCGCTTCTGCTTTGATATGGAGATATGGGAAAGTAGAGGAGTAGTTTACTGCTTTGTGACTATTTTTGTGGGTAGGATCCTAACTTATGGGTCTCAAAGCCTTAATGTCCTCATCTATAAATGGATTGAATAATACCTGCCAACATCACAGAAATGTCATGAGGCTCACACCGTATTTGTAAAAGTGATTTTCAAATGTTGAAAGTTTTTAAAAATTTGATCTTTATTTTTAAGTGAGCTGGCTCTTTCTCAGGTATAGTATCTTAAGAAGTCCATGGGGAGATGTTGTAAATTAGCCTCTAACAAATTTCACAGATACTTAAGGAGTAAAATAATGTTCCTTTCAGATTTATTTCATGTAGTTCTGTTGCCAAATATTTCTAGGAACTTTTAAATTTGGTTATGATATTTCACAAAACACCTAAGTATATTTAAGAGACTTGATCTCATCCATCAGTTAAAGAGAGTTTTTGTGTGTGTTCCATATTTTTAATCTTTCATGCTATAGCATTAGCACTTCTGATGTTTTTTCTCTACAGATTCAAGGTTGTAAGGAAAACATAGGGCGTAGAAGCAGATGGCAGGTACAATTGCTGAGTCTGGTCTCAGCAAAGCTGGTATTGCAGTGACAAAATTTGCTTCCACTGACCAGCAGGTGCCACTGTGACAACCTTCTGGAGGAGCAGATCTGGCATGCCTTCTGAGGCAGATTGACTTGGCTTCAGTTTTAGCTGGGTCCTTCACGTTAGTTATTTTCCTTCTGCACTTAAATTTTTGTTTCCATTTTATTATTTTTTTAATCTTTAAGCCGTAGATAGTCCTACCTTGCAGCGTGTTTGAGGACTAAATAAAGTGAGGAGTATCAAGTAACAAACCTGGAATTTTGAGATTAAAAAAAGAATGCTTCCTTTCTTCTTCCTCCACCTCCAAACTGATGCTCGGCTACCTCCACCTGAGTTCTCAGCCAATTTCCTTGAGCAAAGTGAAAGTCAAGTTAGCATCAAGCTCAGGTGCTGCATGTCCTCCATTTGGAAGTATTCTGTTGTACAAGACTATTTCCTAGGTAGGGTGCTAATTGGTTGGTCATATGGAATGTAAGTGAATTCAGATCTGTGTCTTGATGAATGTCTATTCATTGAATGTGTACCTATTTATCATAGGATAGCAATGACAATTTTTCCCAGAAAGAAATGTTTCTGATTTACATATATGTGCCTGATGCATGAAGTGGGTTTTATAAATCACTATGTCATCACCACCAAAAAATGCCCTCTAGCCATATTAAAAAGAGCTTATGACAAGGGGCCTATCAAATTGAATGGAAAGGCCATAAAACCATCAGTTCATTTAACATAAAACTGATATATTATGTGATAATGCTTCAAGTAGAACCTGGGACCCCATTCATCACATAGTCTGCTCATTGGCTAGGTTCTGAGCTGTGTGTTAATGAAACCGTCACACTCTGCTCAAGCTGCAGATTGCAGGCCGGGGTCAACACCGAGGACCTACACACCAGAAAATGTTCCCATTGAAAATATGTTTTGCTCACTAATGAACTTCCCTGGGAGAAAGCTCTATCAGGACAGAGGTCACACAGCTTCTTAGGGGTAGTGTCTTCACGTGTAAAGGGTGAGACTAGATCCACAGTTCTCAGTAAGAGAAGTACATCAGACTCATCTGGCAGGACCCAGACATCTCCAGCTTTAAAAAGATCTCTCAGGGATTCCAATGCTCACTTCAAAGGTTAAAGGTTTAGCCTTTTTTCCCCCCTAAGATCTATTAAGATCTATTTATTTGAGAGAGAGACCATGAATGATAGGGGTGGTGGGGAGAGGAATACAAAGAGAGGGAAGAGGAAAATCAGCAAGTAGACACCCCACTGAGCGTGGAAACCAATGCAGAGCTTGATCCTAAGGCCCTGAGATCATGACTGGAGCCAAAATCAAGAGTCTAATGCTCAACCAAATGAGCCACCAAGGTGGCTTCTTAGGTTTAGCCTTTTTTTTTTTTTTAAGATTTTTATATTTATTAGAGAGCGAGAGGGAGAACATAGAGGGAAAAGCAGACTCCTTGCTGAGTGGATAATCCAGCATGGAGCTTGATCCCAGGACCCTGAGATCATAACCTGAGCCAAAGGCACTTAACTGACTGGGCCACCCAGGTGCCCCTGGGTTTAGACTTCTTACTCAGTGTCATTACAGCACTAATAGCATCAGCATCTTCTGGGAGCATATTAAAAATGTAGAATCTCAGGGGGTCAAGCCTCTGCCATCGGCTCAGATCATGGTCTCAGGGTCCTGGGATCCAGTCCCACATCGGGCTCTCTGCTCAGCAGGGAGCCTGCTTCCCCCCCTTTCTCTGCCTGCCTCTCTGCCTACTTGTGATCTCTCTCTCTCTGTCAAATAAATAAAATCTTTTTTAAAAAATGTAGAATCTCAGACCTACAAAATCAGAATCTGAATTTTAACCAATCACCAGCAACTCAATGCCCATTAAAATTTGAGCAGCATTAGAGAAGTGTTTCAAAACCTTGGTCCCATAATCATATCTCTTTGGAAATTTTTAAAAACCCAGTGCCCAGCTATGTCACAACTCTAATCAAAATCTCTAGGAGTGGAACCCAGGCATTGGAGTTTTATCTCTCCAGGTGATTCTAATGTGTAACCATGCTTGAGAACTACTACTTAAGAACCTCATTTATAGTTTATACCCGAGGCTTCAGCTGGTCCTGAGCACATGACTATGATGGGAATACACAGAATCACTGATTTAAGGAGGCGGCTCCAAGTAACAGCAGGAAGGAGAGAAGTGTTTTTTATTGAGTTCCTCCTTCAGCCAGGTATTGTTTCATTCTTTTATATATACCTTCAAGACAATGCTACCAGGTAGGAATTGTTAAGTATTTTTTTTAAAGATTTTATTTATTTATTTGACAGAGAGAAACACAGCGAGAGAGGGAACACAAGCAGGGGGAGTGAGAGAGGAAGAAGCGGGCTTTCCACCGAGCAGGGAGCCTGATGCGGGGCTCGATCCCAGGTCTCCAGGATCATGACCTGAGCTGAAGGCAGTCGCATAAGCAACTGAGCCACCCAGGCATCCCTCAATTGTTAAGTATTTTTAAAATGAGAAAAATATGGCTCAGAGAGATAAAGTGATTTGCCCAAGGCTGTATAACTAGTGAACATTGTGCATCCCATGCCAAAAGTCCTGCTCTATTATATTGCCCTCCCCTCTCAGGGCTCCATTGCTCCTCTCCCTCTGTACCTACCAGGATATATTAGGTTTTTATTGTTGTTTGTTTGTTTTAGTGGTAGCAGAATTTCAGAAGTGATAGGTTAAAAATAAGATGATTGCTCTTTTCAGGATCATTACTTTTTAAAAAGTCTTATCAGAATGGAATGGAGAGAAATAACCAAACTCAAAGCTTTCAGGGAAAAGATTGGTAGAAACATGGAGGAGCCCAGATACACCCAGCTGGGTGGTGGTGCCAGGTGGGACCTTTTCTTAGCGTCTTTACTCCAATTGACTAATGCAATCTCCTTAGAAGGTAATGCCTATACCGCTCTGTGAAATTTAGTGCTCACTTAAAAAAAAGCAACCCAGCTTGAGATATAATTACCTGCAATAAGCTGTACATATTTAAAGCATACAATTTGATAAATATGGATTTATATATACAGTTGTGAAACTATCTCAATCAAGTTAATGAACATATCTCAAATTTTTTCTTTTTATGATTTAATTAATTAATTAATCAATTAATATGAGAGAGATCTTGTATGAAAGAGAGTGAGGGTAGGGGGGAAGGAACAGAGGGAGAGGGACAAGCAGACTCCAAATTGAGAGCTGAGCCCAAGGTGGGGCTAGATACTACAAACCTGAGATCATGACCTGAGCCAAAATCCAAAGTTGGCTATTTAACTGACAGAGCCACCCAGGGGCCCCTCCAAAGTTTTCTTTGTGCTTCTTTGTAATGACTCCTTCTTGTCCTTCCTCACTTTCAGGTAACCACTTATCTGCTGTTAGTAGAGATAAGTTTGCCTTTTCTAGGGCTCTTGGGTGGCTCAGTGGGTTAAAGCCTCTACTCTCAGCTCAGGTCATGATCTCAGGGTCCTGGGATCAAGGCCCACATCAGGCTCCCTGCTCTACTCAGCAGGGAGCCTGGTTCCTTCTCTCTCTCTGCCTGCTTCTCTGCCTACTTGTGATCTCTCTCTGTCAAATAAATAAATAAAATCTTAAAAAAAAGTTTGCCTTTTCTAGAATTTTGTACAAATGGAATCATATAATGTTTACTCCTTTATTAGTCTGGCTTCTTTCAATAATTATTTTGAGATTCATCCAAATTGTTGCAGGTATCAGGTGTTTGTTCTTTTTCTCATTTACCCATATACCTGATGAGGGGCTATGATACAGTAAGAAATATATATATATTTCTCGTTTTTACCTCTGGTTCTGCCCCAGAAATCTTAAGGTATGAGTGTCTTTTGGATGTTAATGAGATAACTCTTGGCTGAAAGGCCCTTAGATAGCTTCAGGATGGAAGCTGGTCACCAGGGAGATAAGGCATTTTGGAACATTGAGGGAGGGGAGAGGACCTAGACATTGAATTAATTACCAATCACCAATGATTTAATCAATCACGCCTGTGTAAGGGAACTCCCATAAAACTTCCTAAACAATGAGGTTCAGAAAGCTTCCAAGTTGGTGAGCACATCAAGGTCCTGGAAGGGTTACGTACCTAAAGAAGGAATGGAAGCTTCCTGTTCCTTCCCCTATACCTTGCCTTATTCATCTCTTCCATCTATCTGTTCTTGAGTTGTATTCTTTATAATAAACTGATAATAGTAGGTAAAGTGCTTTTCTGAGTTCTATGAACAATTCTAGCTAATTACCAGCCCTGAGGAGAGGGTCATAAGAAGCCCTTTAGTCTACTCAGTCAGAAATACTTCCAGGGACTTGTGAGTGGAGTCTGAAGTTGGTGAAATCTTGCGGTTCTGAGCCATAACATGAGGTCTGTGCTAAGTTAACTTAAAATTGAACTAAATTGTAGGACACAGAGTTGGTGTCCAGAGAGTTGGAAAACTCCTTGTTGGTGTGGAAAAAAACCCATTCATTTGGTGTCAGAAGTATTTTGAGTAAAAACGGCTCAGACAGGAGTGGTTGTACTACCTCTAAACTGGAAAAGCAAATCTAAGTTTCTACGAACATGAGCCTTTGTATGTTTTCATTTCTCTTGGATAAATATCTATGAGTGGAATGGCTGGGTGATATAGAAGGTGTATATTTAACTTTATAAGAAAACTTCAAACTATTTTCCAAAATGGCATTTTATATTCCCAAAAGCAGTACATGAGAGTTTCATATGTTCCATATATTTACCTATATTTGATATGTTCAATCTCTTAAATTTTAGGCACTCTAATAACATCTCCTTGTGGTTTTAATCAGCATTTCCCTAATGACTAATGAGCATCTTTTCATATATTTGTTGGAATATGTGTGTGACCCATTATAATTTTTTGTCCTTTTTTATGGAGCTCTTTCTCATTATTACATTTTGAGGGGTCTCTATACATACTGGATAAGTGTAATTTATGTGATTTAAAAATATTTGCTTCCAGGGACGCCTGGGTGGCTCAGTTGGTTAAGCAACTGCCTTCGGCTCAGGTCATGATCCCGGAGACCCGGGATCGAGTCCCACATCGGGCTCCCTGCTCGGCAGGAAGCCTGCTTCTCCCTCTCTCACTCCCCCTGCTTGTGTTCCCTCTCTCGCTGTGTTTCTCTCTGTCAAATAAATAAAATCTTAAAAAAAAAAATCTTAAAATTATTTAAAAAAAAATATTTGCTTCCAATCTATGGCTTTCTTTCTTTTTTTTTTTAAAGATTTTATTTATTTATTTTAGAGAGAATGTGGCATGGGGGAGGGTCAGAGAGAGAGAGAGCTTAAGCAGACTCTGCACTGAGCCCACTCAGGATGAGGATAACATTGCCAGGTAGAGTATCCCTGGTTGTAGGTTGTTTCCTTTAAGCACTTCGAACGTATCATGTCACTTTCTCTGGCCTTCAATGTTTCTTCTGAAAAATCAGCAAATAGCCCAATGGGATTTCCCTCTTATGAACTAATTGCTTATTTGTTGCTGCTTTTACAATTCTCTTTATATTTAATCTTTGAAGTTTTAATTATTATGTGTCCTGGTGTGTGGACCTCCTTGGCTCACCTTGTTTGGAACTGTGTGTTTCTTGAACCTGGATGTGTTTCCTTCCCCGGATTAGAAAAGTTTTCAGCTATTATTTCTTCAAATTTTTTCTGCCCCTTTATTTTACTTCTACTGGAGCCCCTATAATGCAAAATGTTTATTTGCTTGATTTGTCCAAAAGAACACTGAACCCATCCTCATTTTGTCTCATTCTTCTTTTTCTTTCATCTTCATGACCATTACTTTGAACTCTTTATCAGATGGTTTGGTTATGTCCATTTCATTAGGTTCTTTTTCTGAGGTGTCTTGCTCTTTCATCTGGAGCATATTTCCATCTGATTTTGCTTATTTTTCAGTGCTTGTTTCTATGAATTAGGGAGAACAGCTACTTTTAAGCTTGAAGGAATGGCATTATATATTGCCATCCTCTGTGGAAACTTTTTTTACCTGGTGAGTTTGGCTGGCTGTAGCTGTGACTGGCATGGCTGGGGATCTTGGGGAACTCTGTGCCAGGGATGCTCTGGTGGGATGGCCAAAGCTGAGGTGGGTGTGGACCAGAGCTGCCCTGGGCCTGTCTGCATCGGGAGCACCTTGGCAGGGTAGTTTAAACTGAAGTGGACGCAGGCCAAGTTTGTCTCCATGCTCTCTGCACAAAGGGTGCCCTGGCAGTTACGGCTAAAGTGGGCACAAGGTAGGATGTCCTGGCAATCTCTGAGCATGGGGCACCCTGGTGTGGCTGCTGGAGTCCAGGCAGGGTACAGGGTGGAGGTCCTGGTTGAGCAGCTGCAGCTGAGGCAGGCTTGGGCTAGGGTTCCTGCGGTGCTTCATACATGAATATATACGAGGAGCTAGAGCTGAAGTGGGCATAAGCCAGGATGCCCCAGAGCACTCTGCACTGGAGATGTCCTAGCAAGTTATTTGGAGCTGAAGTGGTGTGGGCTGGAAGTGATGTGGGGGTGCTTTGCACCTTTGTCACCTCGGGAAGATATCTAACAGGAGCCGTAGGGAATGCTGACAAGAGGCATGCCACTGTGTACCACACTCTAGGGCTTCCTGACGAAGATGGCTCAGACTATTTTTTTTTCTTGTGCCTCAGGACATTTGCAGCTTGTGTGGACTAGGAAGAGGGACCTGGGGCCTACTGAGGTAGTAGGTCAGCTATGGCATCTAAATAACACTCTTGTTTGCACTACCAAGCTGGAGAAGGAGCATAAACCATGGTGCTCCTTTGACTGCAGAGAATTCCAACAGCTCCCCTGCTGTCTGGCAGAGTTCTAGGGCTGGATATTTTATATTCTAGTTGCTTTTGTAAACTGTGGCTTTTTCTCCTATGCCCCAGGGCAGATGGATCTGCTCACTGT
>PITA01022182.1:0-30623 GCA_004023965.1 Spilogale gracilis | reverse complement strand
GGATATTTGCAAATGACACTACAGACAAAGGGCTGATATCCAAGATCTATAAAGAACTACTCAAACTCAACATCCAAAAAGAAGATGAACACATCAAAAAATGGGCAAGAGACATGAAGACACTTCTCCATAGAAGACACTCAAATAGCTAACAGACACATGAAAAAATGTTCAGCGTCACTAGCTATCAGGGAAATTCTAATCAAAACCACACTGAGATACCACCTTACACCAGTCAGAATGGCCAAAATTAACAAGTCAGGAAACAACAAGTGTTGGAGAGGCTGCGGAGAAAGAGGAACTCTCTTACACTGTTGGTGAGAATGCATGCTGGTGCAGCCTTTTTGGAAAACAGTGTGGAGATTCCTTAAAAAATTAAAAATAGAGCTACCCTATGACCCTGCAATTGCACTACTGGACATTTACCCCAAAGATACAGATTAGTGAAAAGAAGGGCCATATGTACCCCAATGTTCATCGCAGCAATGGCCACAATCGCCAAACTGTGGAAAGAGCCAAGGTGCCCATCAATAGATGAATGGATAAAGAAGATGTGGTACATATATAAAATGGAATACTACGTTATCAGAAAGGATGAATATCTAACTTTTGTAGCAACATGGATTGGATTGGAAGAGATTATGCTGAGTGAAATAAGCCCAGTAGAGAAAGTCAAGTATCACAATGTTTCACTTGTGGTGCATAAGGGGTATTATAGAAGACAGTGGGAGAAGGAAAGTAAATGGGAAGTAGGTTAATTCAGGGAGAGAAACAAAACAAGAGAGACTTTGGACACAGACACAAACTGAGGGACTTGGAGAGAGGGGGTGAGGGGGATGGAAGAGCCTGGTGGTGGGTACTGAGGGCATCTATTGTATGGAGCACTGGGTGTGGGGCATGGGCAATGAATCTGGAACACTGAAGAAAAATAAAAATTAAAATTAAAAAAAATAATGAGATTGAATTTCTACCAGTAGGACATAAATAGGTATTATTTAAAAAAATAATCAGTTTTGTAAAAAGGGGAAAGTAAGAGGGCTAAGAAAAAAGCTTGAATTTCCTGGAATGAGGGACGATTTTTGAGGGGAAGGTGCTTGTTTAGTTTTAATTTATTGTTAATTTTTGTTAGATGGAAATCATTGTGCATATTTATAAGTATAGGAAGAGGAAGTACAAAGAGACAGGTGAAGAAGTGGGAGGGTAGGACAATGGTGACCAACTGCTAGAACCAGGTCACTTAGGAAACAGAAGATAAGAATTCAGAATGTTCATAAGAAAACTGGCCTCAGTTGGAAGGAAAGAGTGTAAATCTGGAAAGTATGTAAATATATCTATAGGCTGGGTGGTCTTGAAGTTGAGAGGTTGCCTCTAATTTTCTCTAAGTGGGAGAAGTGCCATCATTGAGAGAATATATGGAAGGGTGAGTAAGAGTGGAGAAGTTATTCTGACAATCATGGTGTAAATGAGAGCGTGAACTGACCAGGGGCAGGGAAAGGTATTTCTGAGTGGCACTAAAGTGGCTGCAATGGGAGAGCATGTCTTTATTCCGGCAGCAGTCCACCTGGTTGCCAATGTAGGAGCATATATAGTGGATAATTGGATTGATCTATCCCTGAAGAAAAAGGGATCTGAGAGTTCGTCAAAGGTATGGTGGAATTGAAGACTACTGGGTCTGTCTAGCCTGGGTATGATAAATTAGATCCAGAGAGGGATTGTGAAATTGGAGCTCTCCATGGGTGGTAGGAAATAATGAAGTTGTAAGGAAGGAATGAAAAAGTAAAAGGGTAGGAGGTTATGGTCAGAGAGAGAAATTTAGAAGCATTTTATTTTATTAGACTTGGCTAACAATTCTGAAATAATGAAGCTTCTCAAAGAGATAATCAGAAATATTAATGTTTCATTAGATTTTATACAAGATTTACTATCGTTTCTCATTTCTCCTTTTGTAGAGTAACATGGAGTTCATTTCTCTCCCCTTAGAGATTTCTGTTTTAAAACTACAAAATTAAGAAGTAGCTAAATATTTTGTAAGTCTGGAAATGAATATTGGAAGAAACTAAATCCTATATTACTAAACTGCAATGTGAACTAGATGTCACAATACCTTCCTAACCCAGATTACAACAAATGTTTGATTTGTCATTTTAATACTTTATTCTTTTTATTCTTTATAGCATCCTGCTATCAGAATGGCTTATACCATTTTATATCATGATCAGCATTCTAATAATTAGAATGACTTATACCATTTATTTCACCAACTGGATTAAAGTTGGATAATATACATGCATTAGAGAGGGGAATTTTGGCAAACATTGGACTGTCACTAAGTTATCTGAATTTGGTTATTAATCTTGATCTAACTGCTATTATTACTCTGTTCTTTTTTTTTTCATCCTTTATGAACTTTATGTGTATGGGCAGAGCCACATATCTTCAGAAAAGTAGTTTGGGCTATGCCCCCTGAAGCTTTTTAGTAGGCAGACTCTCCATGCTCATTCCCCATCTTTACTCCCTATCAGAAAGGAGAAAATAGTTATTCTACTGGTGGCCAACTAAAGCCAGACTGACTAACTGCTGGACTAATTCAATCATTGCTACCCTTGAATCTCTTCAAAACAATGCCATTTAATAAACATCATTTATTCTACAACTGCTTAGCAATTTCTTCCCTTTATTTAAAAACTCCTGAAAACAAAGCTCATCCACAAAGCCTTCCCTGATGACCATGGAAGAGATGCCCTCATTTCATTTGACCTATTGGTTTCATCTTAAGTTTCATGATGATAAGGACCAGGTTTATTCAGCTTTTAAAGAAATTATAATCCTTGTGAATGTTGACTTCTGCAACTAGGTACTTAACACTTTTTCATAAATTTGCTGAACAACAATGATGGTATGAGAGAAACAAAACTCTTATTGGTTTTCTATTGTTCACCTTATTTAGTCATACCAGACTATTAGTAAAACAAGTAATACATTTTAAATTTATATTTAAAATTTATTTAATTTAATGTATTAGATTTAATTAAACTTGTATTTAATACAGTTTAAAATGTATATTTAAGATGCAATATATATTTCTACTATTATTTGCTTTCAGAAGTGAGACACCATCACTTTAACTTTCCCTTGAAAATGAAGGTGGAGAGAAAAATAAAGCTGTTTTTATTTCAATTATAATGTCTTAATTATTTGGGTGTTTTTTTATTCCAATGTGCCTCAAATTCATTTTAGAAGTTTTACATCTATATAGAAAAAGATTAAGTTCAGAAAGGAAATAAGCAATATACTTCCCGCCCCCCCACCTCCAAGCTTCTAACCATTTATCCTGTAACTCTCACAAATCCTACACACTGGTTCTTTCTCTTAGAATAGGTGACACTTTAGACCCGGGAAATAAGAAAGCATGCTAACTTACTTCATTGTATTACTTTGGTAGATCCCAAGAGGATTATGACTGAAGAGGAAAGACATTTGTAATAGTAACTGCTTATGCTATGCAGTCCAATTCGCAGCAGGATTTTCTTTTGAGATGATAAAAATGCCTGTGATAGAATAGTGGGGGGGAAATTAAACAAAATAATCCTTTAATCAAAGTACTTAAGACATCTTTCATAAGGGAAAAAGAGGAGACTGGCTGTAATAAAATAATTCCTTGGCTTATAAAAATTCTCATTTGGAAACATTCAACAACTTCCACATCATGTTCTCAACATGTGTCATTATCTCTCTTCTCTCTACGAAATTATATAACCCCTTCTCCTATTTCTGAATGTCAGCTTATTCTCACTTTACTTCTGAGGACTTTGTCCTAAGAATAAAATAAGTAAGAATTAGAAAGTGAAAACGAAGGTCTTAACCTCTGTATATACACACAAAAAATTTAATCTCACTTTCTCGGAATTTTGTTCACAGTATCATAGGTTTTGAATCATGTTAGGGGTCTTCCCACTCAATAGGGCTTAGCAGAAAGACCATTGGTTTTAGTCTTAGAAGACCTACATTTGAATATCAGCTTATAATTTAGCAGTTGTATGAAATTCAGCCAAGTCATTTAGACTCTCCTATTTCTTCATCTCTAAAATGGGGATAATAATATTTGTCTAGCCAGCTTCACAGGGTTGTTACACCAAAGTATGTAAAAGGACCTTACAACCATCCAGCACAGTACAAACTTGTTATTATCACAACCATCATTTGACATATGAGAAAACAGACTAGTCAGGAAAGTCAAGTATTTCCCTTAAGGATGTATAGCTCACTACTAACAGAGCAGGAACTAAAAGATGTCCAAATTTTTAGTTTGAATTCTTTTCCATGAGTCTTTCTCAGGTGCTTTTATTTCAACTTATAAGAACTGTGTTTTTCTTTCTCATTCTGTGTGATTGGGTTTCATTGACTAGTACATAAGATATAAACTAAAATTGTGTCTTTCTACTTTACAATTTTGGATTTTAGACTGAAGGTAAATGTGAACTCCCTGATTCAGAGGAAGGAGAAAGTTCAGATTGGTTGCAGATTGGTTGCAAGAGCTTGACTGCTCTTTTCAGGAGAAGGACATGTTTTTGTATGTGGGGAATTCCCCCTTATCATGGCTTCTCTGCTGCAGTAGGTGGTGGTAGGCGATATACAGAAGCTCGTCGCATAGTCTTTAATCCCATACATCCAAAATACCCAACACAATTTCTAACCTTAGATAGGGCCTTCAAACATCTCCTTTAGGTTAAGACATTGGACCTAAACAACAAAGTGTCCTTTTTCCTCACATGAGCGAGATAATATCTTCTCTGCATGATGTTCTGGCCTCTATGCCTCTTACCTCTCATGTTCTAGTTAGGTGGGAGTAGAAACTAAATGAGGACAAAAGAGATCTGTAACAGAGAGGAGGTTGTTTTATGTAGTCATACAGAAGATAAAAAGTGAAAAATGTGTTACACAGACACAAAGTGAGTAGGAGTCTGCCTAAAGGTGATTCTGGCAGTACTAGTTTTTCAAATATGTACTTCCTTGTTACTATTTTAGATTTCTTTCCCTTCCTTCCTTCCTTCCTTCCTTCCTTCCTTCCTTCCTTCCTTCCTTCCTTCCTTCCTTCCTTCCTTCCTTTCCAGTGAGAAAATGCGTTTTTATTAAAGCATGAAGATAGGACCCACGAGCAGAAAGAGCTGTTACCATTTTAAATTTCTATCAGATTTCCTTTTAAAAAATTATTTATTTTAGAGAGAGAGAAAAAGAGATGGGAGGGCAAAGGGAAAGA
Source organism: Spilogale gracilis (assembly GCA_004023965.1). Taxonomy (NCBI): domain Eukaryota; kingdom Metazoa; phylum Chordata; class Mammalia; order Carnivora; family Mephitidae; genus Spilogale; species Spilogale gracilis. The sequence goes on along the minus strand of PITA01022182.1, from coordinate 25,366 downwards.
GAGATTCTCAAGCAGATTCCCCATTGAATGTAGAGCCCCTCACAGGGCTCCATCCCAAGACCCTGAGATCATGACCTGAGCCGAAATCAAGAGTTGGGTGCTTAACCAACTGAGCCACCCAGGAACTCCAGATTGTTTCATTTTTAAAACAAACAGTTGGAGACTATCAAATGGAACATAAAGGACTGCATTGTAGAAAGTGTAGTTTCAAACACAAACATGTATACAGTGATTTAATACATCGAATGAAGTGAAGGTTCAAGCACAGTTCGTTGAACCTGATTAAACCAAGTGATTTGCAGTCAGAAAGAAATTCAACAGACATGCCAAGAAGGAATACTATTTACAGACATTTTGTAACCACTTGCAGCAGAAAAATCTTTTGTCAAATTAAGGAAGGAAACTGAGAGACACCTAAGAGCCACAAGTAGTAAGAGGCAAATGACTTTATTGGCTAGGGCTGCTGAAGGCTGAGTGTGTGTGCATGCGTGTGTGCACATGTGCGAGAGAGAGAGAGAAAGAGAGAGAGAGAGAAGAAAATAACTTGCAGCAAAAGCACAAATTCTCTCTTTCCTTTTCTGTAGCATATGTGTGAGTTAGTGGGGGCAGTGGAAGTGCCTTAATTTCATGTATTATGGTAGAAAGTTCTTGGATTTCAGGGTGACAGCAACAGGGATTTATACCCAAGTTCTGCTTCTTAGCAGCTCACTATGAGGCCTGTGAGGGAAACACGAAATATGGTGTGGGATTATTTTCAGCTGAAATACAAAACACCCAACCAAATGTGGTTTAAGCAGTAAAGGTATTAAATTATATCACTTAAAAAGAAGTCTGAAGAGAAGCTACTTTAGAATGAGAATGACAACAATGAGAAGTTTAACAATGTCGTCGGGGTCCAAGCTTTATTTTTATTTATTTATTTATTTTTTCTTTACCAACTTGAGTATATTGTTTTTTTTCATTGTTAAGCTGGTCAAGTCATGGTCCCAAGATTGACACCTTATGTAAAAATAATGCCTCATATAATTGTATCCAGAGCAGAAATGCAAAAGAACTCACTCCTCAAAAGGCTTGGAAGCCAGTTCCCTGGCTCACTTTCCCTCTGTCTCATTGGCCAGAGTTGAGTTGTATCTGGTCCCACCCACTGGTGATTTAGTGTGGGGCCTATTTTCTCTGTGGAGATCCGTTAGCAACTAATTCAGTTACAGGTGATAGCTACCTTACACGATAGTACTAAGCATTAGAGAGAATATGTGTAAAGCTGTTAGCATTTTGCCCATCTCAGATACCAATCGAACGATCACTAATATTATAATTGTTTTTAAACTATTAGCACTTTTTCTATGATCTGTTATTTTCCTGTGACCATTTGAATGTATATAGTTGTAATCAGTATATTACAGATTTTATTTAATTTTATCAAATTTAGAGGTGTGGCCGTGACCAAATGCTTGCTAGTGGAATGAGGGCATATGTGATGAACTCTACTTTTGGAGCGGATCCAAAAAGCCTTGGAAATTTCCTTCTCTCTCTTTTCAGCCATAGATGACCTCGTGGGAAAGATAGTAAACTCTGCAACAGCCCTGGATTCTGAATGAGTGTGTGGAGCAGAATCTCTCCTTCCTTCTCATACTATTGCTTAGAACTGACCTGAGTAAGAAACAAATTCTAAAATGTGAGGCCAATATGGATCTTGGAATTGTTATAACTGTTGTTACCACAACAAATACAGAAACTGATATCACAAAATGGTAACTCCTACAATGAATAAGGCAGTAATCTATTTTTATTTATATTTACTCTCTGGAGCATAGTCTTTCAGAATAAAAGAATGGCAGCAACAATAAAAGAGAACTTATCTCAATGAAAAACATCAAAAGAGTTGAGATAAAAAATTAATATGCATCCAGGAAGAAAATAAAACAACAAATCCAAATTGCTTGGAATAATCCATAATTAATGTTAATATAAATCAATTAATAAAAAGTATTTGCCACAGTAATTTCTAAGCAATGCACATATTTAATCATTTTAGTTCAAGGTTATCAATTAAGAAATAAGTTGATAAATTATTTTAAAATACTGTTGGTGTGTTTCTTATTTAAAACATTACAGTGCTCATTTGCTTTCCTTTGAACACAGAAACAAACTGAGGGACTTGGAGGGAGGGGGGTGGAGGGATGGGAGAGCCTGGTGGTGGGTACTGGGGACACCTAAAGCGGGGAGCACTGGGTGTGGGGAATGGGGAATGAATCTTGAAACACTGGAAAAAAAAATTTAGTAACAATAAAAAAAAATCTAAAAAAACAAAACAAAACAAAACAAAACATTACAGTGCTGCATGGTTGGGGCCTGTTACAGCCACGTGGGCAAGCAATACAGAATAAACAAGGCCTTTTAGTAACTTTGGTTAGTAGCCCCAGACTTAATGCCCTGAAGCTACAGTTTAGACCTATTCCAGCAGAGGAGATTGCTTTAATAAAGAACCATGGATAACTGGGAGTGCCCCAGGGAGACCAGTTTGATTCTGGGTCTATTAGGCAACTCTGAACTGGGTAGAAGTCCCTCATATACTGCCTCACCTTTTTTCTTAAGGTAATTCATCTCTTTCTCCAGGATTTTTACTAGGAGGGGAGTGGTTAGCACACATATTTTTACCACTTATTCTTTCTACAGCCATACCTTTCTCTTTTCACCGTCCTTTGGCAAAAAGGGACAGACTTTCTATATCCTCTATATATCTTTTAGTAAAGCATGTAATAAGGTCATGATCTAGAGCACCAAGTTTGAATCTTGGAATGCTGAAGGAGACTAAAAAAATTTTTTCTTGAGACTAAAATATTTTTAAAAATTATTTTCTCTGTCAACAATAAAGCCTGGCTTTGATACTACTGTATTTTATCAATTTGAAGAGGCTGTGATTGTTAAAATACACTATTATTTTGTGTACCCTTGAGACTATGACACAATGCCCTAATGATAGTTCTGTAGAAGGCATGAATTGGTCATACCAGCCTTGTATTGCAGTGAAATATCTTTTTTTAAAAAAAGATTTTATTTATCTATTTGACAGAGAGAAACACAGCTAGAGAGGAAACACAAGCAGGGGGAGTGAGAGAGGGAGAAGCAGGCTTCCTGCTGAGCAGGGAGCCTGATCTGGAGCTTGATCCTGGGACTCCAGGATCATGACCTGAGCCGAAGGCAGACGCTTAATGACTGAGCCACCCAGGCACCCCTGCAGTGAAATATCTTATTTACACCATGGACTTGGGATTTCTCTTGCCTTTAATCCCAATGCTTGGCAAGTGATGAGCAATCACTTCACAAGAGTGTCAGTAAAATAACGTAACTTAATTTTAGTGACATGTCAATATCCTACATGTAGGGCTATTCCAGCACTTTGTTGTTGTTTTACAACAAAATGGGAATTACAATCATTAATCCAAGTTTTTCCTTCCCTTATATCAAATTTACTTCCCATTGTATTGTTTTATACTTTTTTTCTACCCAATGACAAATCATAGTATAATATTTTTGAAGACTATTTAAATTGCTATTAAACTTAACCTGGGAAAACATTAAGTTTGGGTGGCAAAGAGATCATGAGCTGAATCTTGAGGTACTCTCAGTGGTGGAGCAGGAGCAGAGACTGGACTGAGGCATCCTACCTGACTTGGTGGGCAGCAGAAGCCCTGGTATTAATATTGCTAGAGGAAGAAAGAGAGTAGAGGAAAACCATGGGCGTTCATACGGTAACTGCCCAAACCACTCTCACTTTCCATCTTCCTTTAAAGATTTTTTTATTTACTTATGTGAGCAAGAGAGTATGAGAACAGAGAAGGTCAGAGGGAGAAGCAGACCCCCTGCCGGGCAGGGAGCCCGATGTGGGATTCCATCCTTGCACCCCAGGATCATGACTTGAGCTGAAGGCAGTTCCTTAACCAACTGAGCCATCCAGGCGCCCTCTGTCTTCCTTTAAGGGTCAGCTCAAATATCCTGTCCTCAACAAAACCCTTCTGACCCACTAGAGATTAGGTTAAGGCCTCCTGTTAAGTTCCATTACAGCACTCAATATAGTTTAAAAAAAAAAGGCTAGTTTACTTATATATTTTCTTACTGGAAAGGAAACTCCATGTGGGTCTGTCTTGTTCAGCATTTGATTGCTTTGCCTACCACAGTACCTGGAATGTAGCAGGCATTTAGTATTAATGTGGTAGAAGGAAGGAAAGTGGAAAGGAAGAAAGAGAAAAGAAAATAATGAACTTGCTGAAAGTTCCAATAAGTAATTGATTGAAGCTGAAGAATATAGAATAAAACTTTTCAGGGTCTTTGTCTTGAAGTTTTTGGATGCTAACTATGTCCAGAGGAGGAACAAGAACCCCTCACACTTGCTAATGGTATATCTGTATTGGGACAGTTGGGCTCATCTGTATGACCTATTAGTGTGTCTAGAAGTCCTTTTTTTAAAAGATTTTATTTATTAATTTGACAGAGAGAGAGATCAAAAGTAAGTCGAGAGGCAGGCAGAGAGAAAGAGAGATAGAGAGAGAGGAGGAGGAGGAGGAGGAGGAGGAGGAGGAGGAGGAAGCAGGCTCCCTGCTGAACACAGAGCTCAATGTGGGTCTCGATCCCAGGACCCTGAGATCATGACCTGAGCCGAAACAGAGGCTTAACCCACTGAACTACCCAGGCACCCCTAGATGGAGGTATTGGGAAAGGGCAGGGTTGGCTTTGGCAGAGGTATGCTTAAACACTTTCTCCCACCAGGGGGGGGTAGATTGTTGATGCTTTGCTTATCAGTCTAAAGAGATATTCTAAATAAATATACACACATGCAAAAATTGTTTATATATTCTTATACTTTATGCTTATCAAATCAATTAATAAGAATATTGCAAAAAATTTTATATAATTGTGGTAAACAGAATAATGACCTTCTAAAGATGTTCATGTTCTAATCTCTGGAAACTATGACTATATTATCTTACATGGAAAAAGGGACTTTGCAGATGTAATTAAGGTTAAGAATCTTGAGGTGGGAGATTATTCTGGATTATCCAGGTGGGCCCAATCTAATCACATGGTCCTTAAAAAACAAGACCCTTCCTAGCTGTGCTCATAAGGAGACATGACTATGGAAAAATGGTCAGAGAGATGGAACACTGCTGGCCTCCATGTCCATCAACAAATGAATGGGTAAAAAAGATATGGTATATATACAACAGAATACTATGCAGCCAGCAAAAATGGAAATCTTGCCATTTATAATGACATGGGTGGAACTAGAGGGTATTATGCTAAGTGAATTAAGTCAATCAGAGAAAGACAATTATTATATGATCTCACTGATATATTTGAGAGGCAGGGTGGAGGGCTGTGGAGGAAGGGAAAGAAAAATGAAACAAGATGGGACTGGAGAGGGAGACAAACCATAAGAGACTCTTAATCTCAGGAAACAAACTGAGGGTTGCTGGAGGTAGGGGGGAGGGATGGGGTGGCTGGGTGATAGACACTGGGGAGGGTATGTGCTATGGTGAGTGCTGTGAATTGCATAAGACTGAAGAGTCACAGACCTGTACCCCTGAATAATACAGTATATGTTAATATAAATCCTGGCAGGGACCAAAAAAAAAAAAAAAAGGATGAAAAAAGGGGACCATGAGCTAAGGATTGCATACAATTTCTCAAAGCCAGAGAAGACAATGAAAATATTATTCTCCAGAGCCTCCAGAAAGGAATGCATTGTTGACATCTTGAGTTTAGCTCAGTGAGACCTGTGCTGGACTTCTAACCTACAGATCCCTGAGGGAATAAATTTATATTATATAAGTCATTAAATGTGCAGTAATTTATCATAGTAGCAATAGAATACAAAAATAATAATGATCTACATTTAATAATTTCATTCTAAGGTACTCTATAGATGCTTCAGCAATATTGTATCTGCTAAGTGTTTCTTGTTAAAGATTGTACCAGGATCACTCAAATGCTAACCCCTAGACCTGGTATATTCTAGCTCATCAGGGAAGTTACCCCAAAGTGTGACCCCTCATCAGTGGGAAATGGGAATGGGTAGATTAAAACCTCAAATTTCTGTCCTCTGTTGGGAAATTTGAAGAGTGTTTCACATGCTTAGAACCCTAGTGGAACAAGACCCTATTGCCCACAACAGTAACACTTCCCTATTCTGCCTATTCCCTCCCTTGAGTGTTATGTGGAATTAGGCAGAAATGAGCTAAACTTGGGAAGTCATGGCAGAAGGAAGGAGAGCCACACAACAGACTGCTACCTTCTGAAGCCCAAGTACCTCCCGATCTAGGGAGAATCACAGGTAACTTTAGGGGATAGGCTTTTCTGAGTGATCCTGGGGATGGCAATTCATTTTGTTGCCAGGTGGTGCCTGACCAAGGTCTTCAGCCACAGTAAGCCCAAACAATATCAGCAGGTTCAGGCTGTGGCCTTTTCCTATGAACAGGCTAGAGTCCTGAGGGGCTGTAAGCCTTACTCACATACTCTGGGAGTCAAGTGATAGAAAAAAAGAGAAAGAGCCTCCCTGGCAGAGTAAACGGTATGTGAACACAGGTATAGGACTTACAGTGATTGGGAAAGTGGGTTCAGGATGAGACGTGGAAAATGAAGCTAGAAAATCTACACTGATAATATTCCTAACAGAGCACCTAAATACATAAAGTAAATAGTAACAGACATAAAAGGAGAAATTGGAGTAATGCAATACTAGTAGGGGACTTTAACACTCCACTTGCATCAATGGGTGGATCCTTCAGACAGAAAATCAACAGAAAACAGTGGCTTTGAATGACAATTTAGACCAGATGGAGCTAACAGATATATATAGAACATTCCATTCAAAACCAGCAGAATACATATTCTTAAGTACTCATGGAACACTCTCCAGGATAGTTCACATGTTAGGTCACATCACAGGTTTCAATAAGCCTAAGACAAGGATATGACTGCAATAGTATGAAACTAGAAATCAACTGCAAGAAAAAAATCTGGAAAGATCATAAAGACATGGAGGCTAAATAACCTGCTACCAAACAACAAATGGGTTAACCAAGAAATCAAAGAGGAAATAAAAAAAATACATGGAGACAAATAAAAATGAAAACATAATGGTCCAAAATCTTTGGGACACAGGAGAAACTTTTTTTAAATTTTATTTTTAAGTAATCTCTAAACCCAACATGGGGCTTGAATTTACAATCTTGAGATCAAGGGTCATATGCTTCACAGACCGAGCCAGCCAGGCACCCCTAAAAGCAGTTATTTTTCAAAAAGATTTTATGTATGTATGTATGTATGTATGTATGTATGTATGTGTGTGTGCGTGAGAGAGAGAGAGAGAGAGAGAGAGAGAGAGAGAGAGAGACCACGAGTGAGAGAGCACAAGCAGGGGGACCAGCATGCAGGGAAGAGGCAGGCTCCCTGCTGAATAAGGATCCTGACACATGACTCAATCCCAGGACACTGGGATCATGATCTGAGCTGAAGGCAGACACTTAAGTGACTGAGCCACTAAAAGCAGTTCTAAGAGGGAAGTTTATCATGATATAGGCCAACCTCCAGAATTAAGAAAAATTTTCAAATAAACAACCTAACCTTATACCTAAAGGAGCTAGAAAAAGAACTAGCTCAAGGCTAGTAGAAGGAAGGAAATAAAAATGTTAGAGCAGAGATAAATAAGACAGATGTTTTTAAAAATCAAAGAAATCAAGAGCTGGTTTCTGAAATGATAAACATTATTGATAAACCTTTAGCCAGACTCATAAAGAAGAAAAGAAATAGGTTTCAAATAAAGAAAATCAGAAATAAATGAGGAGAAATTACAACCAACACCACAGAAATACAAAGATCTGTAAGACAATATCATGAAAAATTATATGCCAACAAGTCAAACAACCTAGAAAAAGTGGATAAATTCTTAGAAACATACAATCTCCTAAAACAGAATCAAGAAGAAATTGAAAATTTGAACACATGAATTACTAGTAGTGAAACTGAATTAATAATTTAAAAAAACCTCCCAACAAACATCCATAAACCAAAAAGACAACCTACCGAATGGGAGAAGATATTTGTAAATGATATTTCTGATAAGGGGTTAATATCCAAGATATATAAAGAAATTATTCAACACCAAAAAACCCAAATCATCTGGTTAAAAAATGGGCAGAGGGCCTGAGTAGACATTTTTTAAAAAATATTTGGTTGATTAATTGGTTGATTTAGAGAATAGAGAGAGAGGCTAAGGGAGAGGGAGAGAGAGCAGAGAATCTCAAGCAGGCTTCATGCCAAATGGGAGCCTGGCCTGGGGCTTGATCCCACCACCCTGAGATGATGACCTGAGCTGAAACCAAGGGTTGCAGGCTCAACTGACTGAGCCACTCTGGCACTGCTTTTTTTTTTTTTTTAAGTAGGCCCCATGCTGAACATGGGACTTGAACTCATGACCCTGAGATCAAGAGTTGGATAATCTACTGATTGGACCAGCCAGGAACCCCTATACATTTTTCCAAGGAAGATACACAGATGGCTAACAGACACTTGAAAAGATGCTCAACAACACTAATCATCAGGAAAATACAAATCAAAACTACAATGAGGTATCACATTATACCTGTCAGAATGGCTAAAATAGAAAACATGAGAAATGAATGTTGATGAGTATGTGGAGAAAAAGAAACCCTTGTGCACTGTTGGTGGGAATGTAAATTAGTGTGATCACTGTGGAAAATAGTATAGGGGTTCCTCAAAAAATTAAAAATAGAGATACCATATGATTTAGTAATTCTACTACTGGGTATTTATATACAGAAAATAAAAACACTGATTTCAAAAGATATACACACCCCTATGTTTTGAGCAACATTATTTACAATAGCCAAATTATGGAAGGAACCCAGGTATCTATTGACAGATGAATGGATAAAGATGTCACACACACACACACACACACACACACACACACACACTCAATATTAACCATAAAAAAGAATGAGATGTTGCCATTTGTAACAACATGAATAAATTCAGAGGATATAAAGTTAAGTGAAATAATCAATTAGAGAAAGACAAATACCATATGATTTCATTCATATGTGGAAAAAAGTTACAAACAAAAAAACAGACTCTTAAATATGGACAATAAACTGGTGGTTGCTTTAAAGGGGAGGTAGTTAAGGTAAGGGTGAAGTAAATAAAGGGAATCAAGAGTATATTTATCTCAAGGAGCACTGAGTAATGTATAGCATTTCTGAATCATTATGTTGTACACCTGAAACTAATATAACACTATATATGATATATACCTCAATTAAAAAAAAAACAACCCACCTCCCAACTGAAGATGACTTCACAGGTGAATTTTACCAAACATTTAAAGAAGACTTAGTATCTGGTTTTCTTAAACTATTCAAAAAAATAAAAGAGAAAAGAAAACTTTCAAATTCATTCTGAAGGTCAGCATTACCCTGATGCCAAACCCAAACCAAGACACTGCAAAATAGAACCAAACCAAACCAAACAAAAAAACCTACAGGCCAATATATCTGATGAACATACATACAAAAAACCCTCAATGGAATATCAGCAAACTGAATATTTAACACTACCAAAAACATCATCATTCACCATGATTAAGTGGGATTTACTCCAGGGATGCAAGGGTCATTCAGTATTTGCAAATCAATCAATGTGATAAATCACATTAACATGAGGAAGGACAAAACCTATATGATCATCTCAGTAGATGCAGAAAAAGCATTTGACAAAATACAACGTATATGCATGATAAACTCTCTCAACAAAGTGGGTTTAGAGGGAACATACCTGAAGATAATAAAGGTCATATATGAAAACCCACAGCTAACATCATACCCAATGGTGACAAACAGAGACTTTCTTCTAAGATCAAGAAGATAAGGATATCTAGTCTTGCCACTTATATTCAACACAGCATTGTCACAGTTCTGTCCTAACCACAGCATCAGACAAGAAAAATAAATAAAAACATTCAAATTGGTAAGAAAGAAGTAAAACTTTCACTATTTGTAGGTCACATGATTCTATGTATAGAAAACTCTAATGACTGTACCAAAAAACTTTAGAACAGATAAAATGAATTCAGTAAGGTTGCAGGATATAAAAATAATATATAGAATTCTGTTGCATTTCTATACACTAAAATGAAATAGCATAAAGGGAAATTAAGAAGAATTAATATTAAAATGTCCATACTACCCAAAGAAATCCACAGATTCACTACAATCCCTATCAAAACACAACAGCATTTTTAACAGAACTAGAACAAACAATCCTAAAATTTGTATGGAACCACAAAAGACCCTGAATAGTCAAAGCAATCTTGAGAAAGAAAAACAAAGTTGGAAGTACAATTCCAGGTTTAAAGATATACCAGAAAGCTATAGTAGTCAAAACAGTATGGTACTTACTGGCACAAAAATAGACACATAGATCAATGGAGCACAATAGAGATTCCAGAAATAAACTCACACCTATATGGTCAATTAATCTTTGACAAAGAAGTAAGAAGAAACAATAGAGAAAAGACAGTCTTTCCAATAACTGGTGCTGGGAAAACTGTGCAGTTACATGCAAAAGAATTAAACTGGATCACTGTCTTATGCAAAACACAAAAATAAGCTCAAAATGGATTAAAGACTTAAATGTGAGACCTGACACCATAAAACTCCTAAAATAAAACAGAGGCAGTAATCTCTTAGACATCACCTTTTCAAACATATTTATGGCTATGTCTCCTCAGGCAAGAGAAAGAAAGGCAAAAATAAACTATTGAGGCTAAAAGTAAAAAATTTTTGCACAACGAAGGAAATCACCAACAAAACAAAAACAAAAACAAGTGAATGGGAGAAGGTATTTGCAAATTATATATTATGATAAGGGGTTAATATCCAAAATATATAAAGAACTTATACAATTCAACACTGAAAAAAGAAACAGTCCAATTTAAAAAAGGGCAGAAGATCTGAACAGACACTTTTTCCCCCCAAGAAGACATACAGATGGCTAACAGATATATGAAAAGATGCTCAACATCACTAGTCATCAGGGAAACACAAATTAAACCACAACAAAGTATCACCTTATACCATTCAGAATGGCTAGTATCAAAAAGACAAGAAATAACAAGGGTTGATGAGGATGTGGAAAAAAGGAACCCTCTTGTACTGTTGGTGGGAATGTAGATTGGTACAGCCACTGTGGAAAACAGCATGGAGTTTTCTCAAAACTTTAAAAATAAAGGTACCATACAACCCTATAATTCCCCTTCTGGCTATTTACCCAAAGAAAATGAAAACACTAATTCAAAATGATATACAAACCCCTTTGTTTATTACAATAGTATTTACAATAGCCAAGATATAGAATCAACTTAAATGTCTATCCATAGATGAAAGATATCTAAATAGATGATAGATAGATAGATAGGTAGATAGATAGATAGATACAATGGAATATAACTCAGCCATAAAAAAGAATGAGCTCATGCCATGTGACAACATAATGGACCCAGAGGGTATTTTACAGAGTGAAATAAGTCAGACAGATAAAGACAAATACCACATGATTTCACTTATATGTGGAATCTAAAAAACAAAATGAACAAACAAAAACAAACACTTAAATATGGAGAACAAACTAGTGGTTGCCAGAGGGGAGGTAGGTGGTAGAGATGAGAAAGTAGACAAAGATGATTTAGAGCTACAGGCTTCCATTTATAAAATAAATGTCACAGAGATGATAAGGAAGGCATAGGAAATAGACTCAAAAATACTATAATAACATTATATGGTGACAGATGGTGATGACACTTAAGGTTACCATTGAGCAATGTATAGAATTGTCAAATCAATATGTTGTATGCTTGAAATATAACATTGTGTGTTAATTATACTTCAGTAAAAAATGGGAAAAAGAGATAGGCCTATATCTCAATATCACATTGACTATCACTTTGAATATTATTATTAAAAACAAAAAATAGGCAAAAAATATTCCTAACAACGGCAGTTTATTGAATATCTACTATGTATAGGCATTGGCCAAGGGCTTTGAGGGTTGTTGCATTTTGTTCTTCTAACCACACTACTGGTCATTTGCTTTTTGTTTCTAATCCATTTCCTCCCTTCTCCTGGCTCTGCATAGTATTGTAGGAGATTACAATTCCCAGGTTTCATTGTCAACTGGTGAGATTGTTCAAAAGAAGACACTGGTGAGGGAGTGGAAAGGAGGGAGAGGGAATTCAGGATATTTCTCTCTCTCTCACTGTCTCTGATCATTGACAGCAGCCACATCTTCCTCTCTGGCCCCAGCTCCTGCTCATAGCCAGCTCCCCTGTTCCGTGTGATGGTCAGGTACTCCAGGTTGGGGCTGGATCCCATGCTCTAGAATATGGTCCTCCACCTCCAGGAGTAGTAGTGGCTTTCCATTGCTGCAAACCTCTGGGTTGCCTTCCCTCACCTGTTTACCCCAAGTGCCTCAGTACATTTCCTCTCATTCGCAGTGCTCGAGTGGTTTCTGTCTTCCTGAGTAGACCTTTGACTGGCACAGGCTCCAAGGGAGGCAGGCACTATTGAGAATCCATGTTAGGGCTGAGGCAGCTGAGGCTTGGGAGAAAGTTAAGGGACAGGCTTCAGGTCTCACTGCTAGTGAGTGGGGAGTGTCGCCTGTGCCAGCTGCGCTATAGCCTTGGATCCCAATAATTGGGCTTGATTGTGCAAGAAGTAGAGATCAGCAAAGGCTTTACTCAGAAGAATGACATAAGGAGAACTGTGTTTTAAAAAAGACATTGATATATGTCTTCTATCTCCAGCGTGGTTGCTTATCCCAGCAAAACTACCCAGTTTCCACATAGGTCTAGGTGGCAAAAAGACACAAGGTACCTTGGTTGATATTGTCTGTATGTTCTGGTTCTCTTCATTGCATGCTGTGTTTTTCTGCAGGTTTACTAAGAATCATCTCACTAATAAAATTCTTCTAGGCATCAGCTCCACCTGACCAATCAAAGTCTTTTCATTAACAGTTTTCGAGTGTCTGTAGATTCTGTGATAATCTGTAAATACTTCTTTCCTTGGGGTTCTTTGGGCCAAATAGTGTGCCAATGTACAAAATGAAGGTTTAAGATAGCAATTATTCATGAGAATATAAGATTTACTGTATACATTTATACAAATACATGAGGTAAAACTTATTTTTAATACTGACTTATGTCTTCTAGGTATGCCTGGGTTACTGATTAATTATTAAAAATTCAGCTGTATTTGCCAATCCTAATGTATTTTCCAGTGGAAACATTGTTGTTGTTTTTTTTTTAAATACATTTAGGTTTGGCTAGTTCAAAATGTTTCTTGCTGATATAAAGTCCCTACATATTAACATTCCATAGTGTTATGGATTTTATTAATTTGCATAAAAACTAGACTCATGTATGAGCATCATAGCATCATTTTCAATTCTAGCACTTTTTTTGTGTGTGTCCCTCACCTCTTTTCTAGCTTTCTACCTTTCTACACTGGCATAGGATGGTACAAAATACATTAACAGAAAAAGGTTATAAAAAAATAAGTAATCTGGGTGCCTGGGTGGCTCAGTGGGATAAAGCCTCTGCCTTCGGCTCAGGTCATGATCTCAGGGTCCTGGGATCGAGGCCTGCATCGGGCTCTCTGCTCGGCAGGGAGCCTGCTTCCCCCTCTTTCTCTGCCTGCCTCTCTGCCTACTCGTGATCTCTCTCTGTCAAATAAATAAAATCCTTAACAAAAAATAATTAATCTATAATTCTTTTACTGTCTGTTAGTATGAAATTTTACTTTTGCATTTTACATTTTTAGTACAGGGTCTTATAATCCCAGAAAGGGTGCACGTATGATGATTAAGAACATGGGTTCTGGAGCCTAGCTGTGAATCCAGACTACTTGTTAAACACTTGTGGTTTAACTTTGTATAAATTACTTAATTTCTCTATGCCTCAGTTCCATTGTACGTAAAATGGAAAATAATACCTACACCATAGGGTTGTTATGAACATGAAACGAGTTTAAAGAGTTTTGAAACATTTAGACTTGTGCCCAGCACAATCAACATTAGTTATTATTATAAATTATTATGTGAGTCGGCCCATGGTTTGAAATGGAAAATTTCTAGAAATTTTCCTAAAATTTTATTTATTTATTTGTCACAGAGAGACATATACAGTGAGAGAGGGAACACAAGCAGGGGGAGAGGGAGAAGCAGGCTTCCCGCTGAGCAAGGAGATTAATGTGGGGCTCGATCCTAGGACGCTGGGATCATGACCTGGGCTGAAGGCAGAAGCTTAACGGCTGAGCCACCTAGGCACCCCACAACATGGAAAATTTTTATTCCCACCATATATGGTAAGATCATTACTATATTTATGGGAGGAGAAAATAGAATACATTTCCCAACCCTTAACTGGTAATACTAAACTATTTAAGCTTCATTTTAGTGGATACCACTGTCATTCACTCTTCCCTGCAATTGGCTGTTCTTGTGTTCCAAGTCATTGGTGATTGTCAATGCCACAAAGGCAAGTCTCCAAATTTGGAGTAAAAGAGAGGATGAGGAAGGATCAGAGACAGTACTGTAGCAGTTGGGGAAAGGATGCTGGGGACCTCCTGTGGGATATTTGCCCCAAGGCTAATTCTCTGGTGGTCCTCTCCCTTCCCTCGCAATGGCTTCAGAAATAGGGCTGCCTACTTTCATCCCCCTGGTACTACCTACTACTCCTGATCAGGGGTTCTTTGAGACAGGCCAACATGAATCATTCTCTGTATTCCACTGAGGCAGGCACACATTCACTTTTGGAATTTCTAAATTTAGGAATACATGCTGATAATAGAGGAAAAGTATGAGTTAAAATAGAATTTGTTCTCCCCTCTTGCTCTCTCTTGTCTGGGATTCCCTCCTCACTTCATGGCTACTGTGGCTGCTCTAAGTTCTGTCCTTTGGCTCCTTACACAACAAGATGGCAGGTTTTCTGCTGGAGTCTTATCCATCCTAGAAGGATCTGATTGGTGCCTCTTCTTTAGCTAGAAATTGTAAAAAAGGAAAAACTCAGTATAATCCCTTCTTTCAAGTGCTGACTCTCCTTCAGAATATGGCTGCTTTTGGTCACCCTCTTTCGGTGTTTACAGATACTTGTTTTTATAATTTGTCTAGAGGTTAGAGTCATTATTTCTGAAATGGCTTATAGATAGAAATTTACTTGTCCATTAACAGATCTGTAACCCCGTATTTGATCTAAAATTAGCATTCACAGAGTTCTTAATTTACTATGTTTTTTCAGTTGTAGAATTTCCTAGTTTAAAAAAATAGTTGTATTTAACTGTTAAAATTATCCATCACATGTCTTGATTCCCTGAATATATTAATCATAACTATTATAAGATTTCTTTCTGATACTTCCCTTATCTGGGTCCACTATAAGTCTGCTTTTTTTTAAAATGAAATCACAATTCACCATCAATTAAATATTCAAGACCAGACACGAAAAAGAAGATGAAGTCATTTCTTGATCTCATTCATCCTGCTAGCTACAGCCCCATTTCTTTGCTTCTGTTTGCCACAGTATCTTTTTTTAATAATAATTTATTTTTTTCTTCAGTGTTCCAAGATTCATTGTTTATGCCCCACACCCATTGCTCCATGCAATTCATGCCCTCAATACCCACCACCAGGATCACCCATCCCCCCACCCCCTTCCCTCCAAAACCCTCAGTTTGTTTCTCAGAGTCCAAAGTCTCTCATGCTTCATCTCCCTCTCTGATTTATCCCAGTTCACATTTCCTTTCCTTCTCCTACTGTCCTCCAAGCTTTTCCCTATGCTCCACAAGTAAGTGAAACCATATGATACTTGACTTTCTCTGCTTGGCTTATTTCACTCAGCATAATCTCTTCCAATCCCGCCCATGTTGCTACAAAAGTTGGGTATTCATCCTTTCTTTTGGAGGTGTAGTATTCCATTGTATATATGTACCACATCTTCTTTATTCATTCGTCTGTTGAAGGGCATCTTGGCTCTTTCCATAGTTTGGCAATTGTGGCCATTGCTGTGATGAACATTGGGGTACATATGGCCCTTCTTTTCACTACATCTGTGTCTTTGGGGTAAATACTCAGTAGTGCAATTGCAGGGTCATAGGGTAGCTCTATTTTTAATTTTTTATGGAATCTCCACACTGTTTCCCAAAGCAGCTGCACCAACTTGCATTCCCCCCAACAGTATCAGAGGGTTCCCCTTTCTCCACAGCCTTTCCAACATTTGTTGTTTCCTGACTTGTTAATTTTGGCCATTCTGACTGGTATAAGGTGGTGTCTCAATGTGGTTTTGATTTGAAACCAAGCGAAATTCTTCAAGGCATGAAAAAAGCGAGTAGATTTTTATAGCTTCCAGGATCATAGTTCTTAGAAATTAAATATGCGAGTGTACTGAAAGGTAGAATGCTTAACTCTTTAGAATTTAATAATCCCACTAGCTAAGTCTTTTACACAAAAGACAAGCATATGCACCTTGACACACCAACAGAAACCAACACACGTCACAGTGGATTGGCCAAGAAAAGGCAGTATGTACCACCAGTAATTCCCAGCAGACTCCATGAATAGAGAACACATTCTGGAAAGGGGAAAGGACTAAACCAGTATACCTCAGTAAATGGGGACTGCAGACTGGAACTGGGGAAGGGATTCCAGTATGGAATTGTGGCCTGAACCAAGGGCTAAGAACTGGTGGTAGAGCCTCCTGCCCACTCAGGCTGACCCACAAACCTTGGATTGGAAAACAAATTAGATCTGTAGTTTGTATGCAAAAAGAGCAAAACTCAATCCTAGAGGCACTTACCAGCAGTTTTTGGAAATAGTGAAAAAGGCAGTGAACTCAAAAGTGTTCCCAGGGTGCCATCCTTTTGTTTCTCATTGCCCCAGACGCTTTGGATCTCACCACTGCTGCGTAATCTGTTAAAAAACAAAATTCAACTGAATAAATTTAAAGATCTACTTTGGCCTTATTAAGTGATTCATAACTTTGCATTCCCATTGAGCAAACTGAGGGGAGCTCTGAGAAGTTGTACAAAATGCAAAATTTTTTTAGAAAGGAAGGTGGAACAAGAAAGATTTTAGCAAAAGAAGAGAAAGGATTATTCCAGGCAAGCTCCTCTTCCCTTAGGTAGAAGGGCAGGGGGCCTTATTGGTGCATTACCCCATCTTTTTTGGGGGATGGAAGGACGATGCTACAGATTACTTCATTGGCATTGTTCAGAAAATTCCCGACTGCCGGGTTAAGACTGCACATCTAGGGGAGGTTGAAACTGCAATTAGGTATTAAGCCTCTACTCCGTGACTTGGCCTAAGTGGTGCCATTTTGGATCTTTGTGGGTTTTTTTTTTAACAACCTTGAAGTTAAAAAGATTCAAGATCTTTAAGTGAAATTTCCAGAAAACATTTTGAGGAGGGAGGGTGCCCTACATTCAGAATGGTCAAAAGTTAAATACCAGTTAAAGACACTTCCCTTTAAGGCAATTTATTATTTCCTTCAGCTGCCCTCTGCACATTTCATCTAAATTAGTTTCTTGAACTCTTATATTTTAAACTGTAATTTCAGGAAGTGGCCTCTTGCTGCCAAATAACATTTTCTTACCCACACACAAGCTTGAGAATCATAATTAATGGAATATACAATGTATATTTTTAATTCTGTAAGTATGGCACCGGTTTTTGGAGAAAAGCCACTGATTTGGCAATGGAATTCTAGTATCTTTTACGAAATAATGAACAAACACTGTCTTTGTGTTTTAAGATCAAAATGTTCCTGCTTTCCTGAAGTTTCTCTTCCATTTTAATGACAATTATTTTGATATATTGATAATAAAGTACCCTTTTGCATATATCCTATCAAATGCAAACTTTAACTGTTTGATTCTTAACAAATGTAATGACATTGTTAAATTTTTCTGTTACACCACTCAGTTGCAAAAGCTAAGAAAAAGCACAATGGTTAGCCTCATGGTACAAGCAATCACAAGTCACTGATGTAGAAATCATTCATTTTTGTAAATTCCTTCTTTATCAAATTTGTTTTTACAGTTCTCATATATCCAATATAAAGAAGATACAAGAGGCATTCCTGAGCTTGCTGAAAGACAGGGACTTCTATATAACTATTTAGGGCGGTATAATAAATGTTTCTATGTTATTGCATATTACATGATTTAATTTTATTGCCCAGTCTATAATTGTGGTCCTGCTGTGACTGGCACTTTCTGGGCACTTACTTTATAGTTCATCTTTAGAACTTAATAGTATACCAGGATTAGGTTTCAAAGGCAACTTGTAGAGCAAGAGTAAAAGGGATTCACAAAAATCCCTTAAAACAGTTCTTAAAATATGATCTGCAGACAGGCACATCAGCCTCCCCTGAGAGCTTATTTGAAATGTAAATCCTCAGACATACTGAATTAGAACTGGTGGTGGTGGGGTTAGGAATCTGGTTTTAACAAGCTCTCCAGGAGCTGGGATGCATGCTTAAATTTGAAGCTCTGCACCATTGTCCACTCGCACCTTTTTTCCTCAGTAGGGTGTGATGGTTATCTTTCTGGCAAATTGGTTTGCAGGCCCAGACATCCAGACATTCCCATTGTTCCAGAGTCTTAAACTTGAGTGAGTGTAAGAATAAAATGAATACAGGATTATATTCATGCAGCCATACCTACTGTATTTTAGGGCAATTTAAATGTTTTTCTCCAAAGGTTCACTAATTTTGCCATTCATGTTTTATCTGCAATCTAATCCTAATGCAATATATGATCTCACCCTATATCATTATTATAACCACATCATGATTTACTAGAATGATTAAAGCTTTCTGGTACATTGAAACATTTTTACTTAGACTGAGTGAACTAAAGATGCTTTTAATGTCAACTATAATTGCTGGAAAAATCTTCTAAATACACTTTTTCCCCTGATGAACTCATTCAACTTACTTTCTTTGATCATTTGAGATCTTAAAACACTTCAGGATTATCTTACTGATATCACTGTGCACTACCGTTGATAAAGACTATTTATGTTAATGGGCTAAATATGTACAGATTTGGAAATATTTCAAGGTTATAGCAAGCAGCTCCCCAAGCAGGGGTGGTGGGAGCTATTTGCTTACCTGGGAGGAGTCATAATGTGTGTACACTAAGCAATATGGTTTGTCCATATCCATAAACAATTGGTATTACTCTAGTACATGAAAAACTTAATATAAATGATATTGTAATGTTTATATCTATGTGCAACTTGTTTTTCCTTTCAAATTTATGTTTGTGATATTTATCTATCTTGATAGCAGTAGCTCTAATGCATTAGTTTTCACTGCGGTGTAGTGGTCCCTTGTTTAAGTACACCATAAAGTCTCCTTTTGTGACATGTAGGTTGTTCTTGACTTTTTGTTATCAAACAATGCTTCTATGAACACTCTTGTTCATGTATTTCTGGTATAATGTAAGACAGTTTCTCGCTAGGGTGTATAGCTAGGAGGGGAGCTGCTATGTCAGAGATTAGGCATATATTTAATTTGAAACACATCATCAAAATCTGCAAGAGGCTCTGAGGTAGTGGGACACCCATCTAGGCATGATGACCATGACCTGCTCTAATGTTATAAAATTTAAATATCATCTAGGACAAAACATTCATTTATAGACTTGGAAACATGCTTCCTTGTTGTCATTCTTTGGGCAACTGCATCTTTTTTTTAAGATTTTATTTATTTATTTGAGAGAGAGAGAGAGAGAGTTACAGAACATGAGAGGAGAGAGGTCAGAGGGAGAAGCAGACTCCCTGCTGAGCAGGGAACCCAGTGTGGGACTCAGTCCTGGGATTCCAAGATAGTCTCCTGAGCCCAAGACAGTTGCTTAATCAACTGAGCCACCCAGGCACCGTGGGCAACTGCATCATATAGGAATGACTTCTCCACCCTTGGTCCTCCTAGTATGCATTTCAATTTCTTCATCATTATCAATCAATATCATAGCAGCTAATTTTATTAACTTATTATTTCCCAGGCATTATGTGGAATACTTCATATGCACTATTTGACTTATCCCTCTTAACAATCACATGTGGTAGGTGCTATACATTATTTCTACCTTATGTGTAAATTGAAGCCTAAAATAAATTGAGCACTTGTTCAGAGTGACTAGCCAGGATTCAGGCTGTTACAACCAAGTTCCTGAGCTCTTAACCAGTGTGATAATATATTTTTCTATTACTTAATGATTGAAAATATAAAATCATTACTTTTTTCTAATTTGCAAAAGAAAGAGAAGTCTATTATAGAATATTTATATAGTATCATAGAAAAATCAGAAATGTTTAAAAAGTAAATCACTACATTGTGATTTGGGAAATCCTTAATCATTGACTTGGGTTCAGGACAGTGTGTTCATTCATTTGTTATTTTTCCTTCTACTTTTTACAATGTTATTAATGTAGGAACATTCCTAAAAAATGGAAATAAATGTTATTATTATTTTTGCATATTCCCATCTTCATTCTCCTGGATGTCTTTTACATGTTGCAGTTTTAGTATACATGTAATTAATCTTTTTTTTTTGAGATTTATTTATTTGAGAGAGAGAGTGAGCAGGGGAAGGGGCAGAGGGAAAGGGAGAAGTAGACTTCCCGCTGAGCATGGAGCCTGACTTGGAGCCTGACTTGGAGCCGACACAGGGCTCGAACTCATGACCCTGAGATCACCACCTGAGCCAAAATCAAGAGTCAGACACTTAACCACTGACCGCCCAGATGCCCCTAATCTTTCCTTTTTGAGATTGGCATTATATCAGAAGCAATTTTCCATACTATAAAATCATAATGATCATTCACATGGATGTGTTAGAATTTATTTATCCATTCTATTGTTTACAAAGAACATTTTTCTGCATGTTACTTTTTCTTCCATCTGGGCCATTTTCTCAAGATAAATTCCTTGGGGGAAAATTACTAGGCCAATGGGCTGATCATTGCTATGATATCTGATACTTTTTAACACAGATGCATGCTTAGAAATGGGAATGCTGACTAAATTTGAACCATATGAGGTTATCACACCATGATCTCTATGGAGATATCTTCCTGACATAGTAATTTATTGCTTACAATTGATGTTAATTAGAGGTTTGTTTGCCTAATGTCTTAACTGATGGGGTTCTCTATGGTAAGTGTGGTCAGATCTGGTTCATGACCTTATATCCCTCTGAGATTTATGTTCCTGGAGTTGCCATAATGTTTGGTGTGCCTTTTAACCATTGAAATGGTCATAGGTTTTTTTATTCTTCTAGAAAAGAATCATTTTGTTAGGATTCAAAAACTTGGGAGAGCAAAATTGGATTACATGACAGAACAATAGAACACGGTGGTGTGGGCAAAAGGAAGCAGAATGCCCTGCTGTGATCTTTGTCCCACTGTCCCCACCCTACTGCTCTGCTGACCGTTGCACTAATCCACGAAGGCTGCACCACTGAGCACTAGGAGACGTAGTCATGATTTACTAAATTGAATTCCAAGACAGTCTGGGTAATTTCCAATGCCATTAGTTGTAAAAGTATGTGTCAAGTTATCCAAAGCTCTGGATCTAATTGGAAGGTCATACCAACCTTTGTAATTTTTGTTCTTGCCCTTCTTCAGCTTAGCCAGATACAAAACCTCAAAATGAGCTGCCCTCTCTGTGCTGCCGTCGTGACCTACTCTGAAGCCATCCCACTTCTCATCACTTATACTTTAGCCCCAGAACCTTGATAGGCAACTCCTGGCATGGTAAGGAAAGCATATGTCACTAAGCTCTCGGTAGGGACTGAAGCCAATATCCTGTTACATATTTATAATTGGAGATACTAAACTCAAGATATTAATCAGAGACTTAAAGGCTTCGAATTTGGGACCCAAAATTCAAGATTTCTTGAATGTGGGTGTTTACTTATTCCCTCATTTTATACCATATGAAAGCAAATGTCACACATTGCCCATACTTCGTCTTAAGCCCACCCTCATTTTCCACTGGTGACTGTGGCTTCAATTGCTATGCACAACTGCTCTAGTACAGATCACCTGCCCTTACCATTCCCATTAGCTACTTGCTCTGTCCTTTGTTCTCAAAAACCAAGAGTGATATCTTTACCCTCTAGTTCCATTTCCATTGAGCCCAGGAAGGTCTCATGGCTTGTGACCCTTCTGTGTGGTCACAAGACAATAGTAAGGTTTGGAAGAGACACGGATGAATAGCTGAACACAGCAAGTGGTTGAGGTGACTGGCTGTTTCTTGCCTGTTCATTGAAAATTGGTGCTTTACCCCATTTCCTTGGCTATGGCTTAGGTTGTCATGGTGGTTGATTGTGGTTCTTTAGTCTGACTACATTGTTTCCATGTAAACACTTCTCTCCTTTCAGCCATGTCTAAGTTCCTGCTACCTGTTGTTGTTGCTGATAAGGCCAGCATTTTTTATGGGCTGGCACAGCCTCTATCAGCTGAGGCCAAGAGCAGTGGCCCTCACTGGACAGGACAGGCAAGGGCCATCCCTTCAGGCAACACTCAGTCCACACTGCCCATTTGGGATACTAGTTTGGCCATAGACATTTCCATTTGCAATGCATGAATGAGTCTCCACCAGCATGCCTGTAGGCTTTCTATCTACCTGTATTCTCCTACGTCCCCAGGACTGTGTCCTACATTTATTCATCCCGTGGCTGCCCCTGATCTGCCACTCAGAGCTAGGGGCTGCCACCACTACTGTTGTTATTGGTGCTCTTTGGGCCTCAGGGACTTACCAATGACCCCGGCCATTAGGGCTGTCCATTGTGTTCACTGCTGTGATGGTTCTTCCCTGCTGAGCTCAGGGTCGCATTGTATCTCCCCGCAGCCACACCCTATTAAATGGTCTGGCAAGAAGAAGAGCTTGAAAGTCTCACACACTCAGATGTACCCTCACACAGCTATGGAGCCGTTAGGGCAGGTGCAAGAGACAGTAGTATTCTGCCATTTCTGTATCTTGGAAGCAGTCCCCTTGCCCCCACCTCGTGTTTGCCCTGTGGTAGAGTCTGGCTTCCTTTAGGATGATTTGCTTTCAGAAGCCCTGAAATTGAACCCTTTTCAATTTGACTCTGTTGGATTTCCCTGCCCTACTTCTTGGTTCCCACATGTTTATGTATTTCAAAATCCCACTTGCAGTTTTTAACTTTTTCTCCAGGAAGCTCCTCAGCCTCCATAAAAACTGGAAAATGCAATATATAGGGGGTAGGAGAATTAATTGTCTACCCTTACCTCCAGAGACCTGAAACATATCTCAGCCTCCTCCTAGGAAGTACTTTTTTTGATATTCATGAAGCCCATAGTATAGCATCTTGTTCCCAAAACATGCCACAACAACATATCTGATTCATGCTGTGCCCCTCCCCCCCCCAAGTGCCTGGCACAGAAACTTCTTCACAACTGGTATTTAATTTATGCTTTAATTATATGAATAAATGTTTGATGGAATAAAGGTACTTTTTTTTTTTTTAAGATCTTTTATTTATTTGACAGAGAGAAGCACAGCCAGAGAGGGAACACAAGCAGGGGGAGTGAGAGAGGGAGAAGCAGGTTTCCCGCTGAGCAGGGAGCCCGATGTGGGACTCGATCCCGGGTCTCCGGGATCATGACCTGAGCTGAAGGCAGTTGCTTAACCAACTGAGACACCCAGGCGCCCTGAAAGGTACGTTTTTAACACAAGGAAGAAAGTTGTTTATAGCCAAATTGCGGCTGGTTTTCATGTTTTCAGTCTTTGCCTTCACTTAGGCAATTATTTAGTTTCAAATTTAAAATGCTTATGGGGCTTTTAAGTCATCTGAAAAACAATGTTTTCTGGACTGGAAAGATGGAGGCAGGTAGGCTGCCAGATATGGCGAAGCAAGTCATTATCGACTGGTATTAAGTGAAAAGATAGGTCTAAAACAGGGTGTATAACATGATCGCATTTAAAAAATGTATTTGCACAGAGAAAAGGACTCAGGGCCATATGGCATGAATGTTAACAATGCTCCCTAATAAATGAGGGTCATGATTATGATCAGTGCTTGTCTCTTCATTTTGATTATTTATAGTTTCCTAAAATTGTAACAATGAACATATATTATTTTGGTAATGAAATGTTATATATAATATCTTTAAAATTTTATGGGGCGCCTGGGTGGCTCAGTTGGTTAAACGACTGCCTTCGGCTCAGGTCATGATCCTGGAGACCCAGGATCGAGTCCCACATTGGGCTCTCTGCTCAGCCGGAAGCCTGCTTCTCCCTCTCTCACTCCCCCTGCTTGTGTTCCCTCTCTCACTGTGTTTCTCTCTGTCAAATAAATAAATAAAATCTTTAAAAAAATTTTTAATCTATGTTTGTATTTTATTTTAATAAAAGGTTGCAAATAGCGTGCAGAATACTGAGCCCCTCTGGGTTGTTCCTGGTTAGAAAACAAATGCTTACTTAAAGGAATTCTATTTCTAAAACAATTCTAATAGAAAAGTGTCTGAGACATCTCACCTATCCCCCCAGGAGGAAATATTGGGAGGTAAGAATGTTTGTCAGAGAAATAGAGTTGGTGTCCTCTATATAAAATAGCCAGGGTAGCATTTTCTCAGGCCTTTTGTATACACTGGGAGAAAAACACGGAAATGTTCTCATGAAATTTCAAATGACCTTTGTGCAAGGGAAAGGTATTTTTTATTAGGATAATCCCATGAAACACTTTTTATCATCATTATTGTTATCATTATTCATGATAACAATAGCAGTATAGCACAGCGATAAAGATCATGGCCTTGGCATCCTCAGTCAAGTCTGAATCCTGGCTGCTACTTACTATGTGATCCTGAGCTGATCATTTAGCTTTATTATTATTAGCTTCCTAATGTATTTTACTTCATTTTTAAAAAGAAGTATGTATGTAAGTAATCTCTATGCCCAGTGTGGGGCCTGGAACTCACGACTCTGAGATCAAGTCACATGCTCTTCCAACACAACCAGCCAGGTGTCCCCAGCTTCCTAATTTTTTCTTAACTTTAAATTTATTTTACTTTTTCAGTGTTCCAAGATTCATTGCCCATTCCCCACACCCAGTGCTCCATACAATAGGTGTCCTCAGTACCCACCACCAGGCTCTCCCATCCCCCCACCCCCTTCCCTCCAAGACCCTCAGTTTGTTTCTGTCTCCAAAGTCTCTCATGTTTCATTTCCCTCCCTGAATTACCCTACTTCCCATTTACTTTCCTTTCC
>PITA01022181.1:0-25372 GCA_004023965.1 Spilogale gracilis | reverse complement strand
ATCCTGCTGGGCCCCGCGCCAGCCATCAGTCGGTATAGGGGTCCAAGCAGAGGGAAGGGGTTTCCCTCCAAGGCAGGTTCCTGCTGCCTAGTGCCCTGCCACAGGGAGGGGGCCCTGAACTCCTGCAACCCTGACGGCTGCTCTGGGCTGGAGCTGGTCAGGTTTGTGCCTGCCTTGGTTTTGAAGGGTCAGGCTTGCGTCACCAGCCGGTCCCGGCAGCCCGTCTCCATCTCCACTAGAGAAAAAGTCCCAAGGCCCTAGCTTTCCTCACCCTCAGGGCTAATGTCGACCTCGCTGACTTTAGGGGTCCCCTGGGGTCCCCTGATCGCAGTCTCCCAGCCAGAAGCCCCCACTTCCCCCGCTTTCCACAAGTAAAGGCCACGGGGCCGTTGCAGGGTCCTTACCCCCTTGCCTCCCTGTCTCGCTGGTGGCTGCCACATTCTCAGAGCCTACAGCACACCTGGTACACAGTAGGCGCTCCATAAATGAGTGTGGAAGCTGCATAACTAGAAAAGAGAAATAACATAACAGATGAGTTTCCCACGCCCCGATCAGCGCCCCGGACAAGCATTTCTGATGCCTCTACTGTGTGCGACAGTGCGGGGCCCCTTCCCTGGTCCGCGTGGCCTCTGGACCCGGTGCTGGGGGCTCTTAGGGGCCATGGGGGGAGGCCGCACTGTTGAGGCCCCCAATCCAGGTTGCAGGTGGCCGGGAGGCCACAGATGGACAAATAAAAAGCAAGTTCACAGCCCAGAAGCCCCCGAGGAACCATAAATCACGGCAAGATGACACACAAGCCGGAAATTAAGTGGCTGCAGCCGGGACAGTGTGGCCCATGTGGCGGGCCGCCGTGGGAGGGGCTCCTGTCCCCTCCATGTCCCCCTCCCTGGAGGCTGGGGCTGGGTGTGGCCTGGGGGAGGAATTGGCCTGTGTGCCCCAACAGGCGGGAGGCACAGCGGGGCATTTTGTGGCCCAGTCTTTAGGGAGGCTGTTGGGGGGCACACAGGAGTGTGCAAAGGAGCTGGGGGGAGTCGTGGGAGGCTTTGGGGCAGGACAGGAAGCCAAGGATGAGTGGACTGGGGTGCTGAGGACCCTGGACCGTCTTCAGGGAGGCATCCAGAAGGCGGCTGCACTCCTCGAGGCCTCGCTCCCTGCGCAGTGCCCTGGCTGAGCAGGGCGCCTGCCCGTGGCCCCGCGGCCCCTCTGCACACATACAGGAACCTCGGGGTTGCCTGCTCAGTGGAGGAGACCTGGATGTTTGGGGTGAGTCCCCTCAGTCTGAGGCCAGAGATTGGGAGAAACTCTTGGAGGGTGTTGCTGCTTCTCTGGCAGCCTCTGACCCCCACCCAGCCCCTTACACCCACGGGATCCAGAGACAGAGGCCCAGAGGCAATGGGTCCAGGAGCCCTCAGGGACAGTGAAGTCTTGGGGGAACACTGAGCAGTCCAGGGAGATTCTTCTGTGTGGATGGGGACAGAGGCCCCACCGGGCCCCCCACTGGTCCTTGGGATGAGTCCAGGGTGAGTCCCAGGCCTCTGTGGGATCAGGCTTCCGATCTGGATGGGGGCCCGGGGCAGCCCAGGGAATGAGACCAGTGTCACCCACCAGAAGCCAGGAAACATTTGTCTGGTCCCCGCTGGGCAGTGTTGGGGACCCCTGGGTCTGTCCTCTCCCTGAAACTCTGATGAACCTGCTTGGGTTTGGGAGCAGCGGGCTTTGCTGTGGGCTTGAGTCCCGAACCCCCCACCATAGGCGGGGCGGCCTTTCCCCCTGGGCCCCGGGCGCTGGCCTGCCTCCGGAGAAGCTTCCCGGAGAGATGCAGGAACCTCATTTCCCAGGAACCTCCACCCTCCGCCCTCCTGGCTCCCGAAGGGGCACACTGACTGAGCGCAGGCGGGTGGGGGGATGTTACTGACCGCGCTTCCCCGAGCCCCCGCTCCTCCCGCCCAGACTCCTCCCCCGGGGCTCCCGCGATCGTCGGAATGATCGATTACTGACACCTCCGCGGGGTTGCCCCTGTCAGACGAGCGGGAAACCGAGGCACGGGTCAAGCGCACTGCCCCAGCCGGGAGAGGGCTCCGGGGGAGGGAGGGGAGGCGAGAGCCTGCGGTTCCGGCTCCGAGAGCCCCGGCACTAGTTTGCGGGCTCTAAGTGCTTAAAAGCCCTATCGCGGCCCCTGGGAGCAGCAGGCGGGGGCCGAGGCGGGGGCGCCCCTCTACAAACGGCCCTGGACCTGAGACAGGCGGGAGCCCAGAAAAGGCCGGCGCCCGGTACCCCCGCCACGCCTCGAGCCCCCGGGCCAGGCCTCGCCCCCTCCGGAGGCCCCGCCCCCTCCACTACAGGCCCCTCCCCCGGCTCGAGCCCCGGGCCAGGCCTCGCCCCCTCCGGAGGCCCCGCCCCCTCCACCACAGCCCCCGGCCCCCCTCGAGCCCCGGGCCAGGCCTGGCCCCTCCTGGAGGCCCCGCCCCGTCACCCACAGGCCCCTCCCACCCCCCCTCCCCGGCTCTGACGGAAGACTGGAGGGGAGGCCTGGTTTTCTTCCTCTGGTTTTGGCTACCTTTGTCTGAGCCCCCTTCCCCCGAGGACTCGGTTTCCCCATTTGTGTGATGTAGGGCATCTGCCACACAGACCAAACCCATCTGAGACCCATTTTACAGATGGGAAAGCTGAGGCCAGAAGGGGGTCGCCTCCAGCCCCAGGTCCCCCAGCTGGTTAGCCCGCTGTCGGTGCCTGAGCGGGGGACCCCCTTTAGCAGCGATGGGGTGCAATGGGGAGGGCCCGATTGTCCTCACTCCAGCCAGTGAGGAGGGCCGGACCTCCCCCCTCAGCCCCCCACCCCCCACCCTTCCACCCCTCACTCCCCGCACCCCCACCCCCACCCCCATAAGGGGCTCCCGGGAGTCTGGAATCCTTTTCCTTGTATGGTCATTGGGTGCGGGCTCTGAGGAGCCTGCCGGCCTGTTGGGAGTCGGGCGGGGCAGGGGGAAGGGCACCTGAGCAGGGTGCAGGAGGTGGTGGGGGGAGCTGGGCCCTAAGCAGCCAAGAGGAGAGCCTGTTTTCCTGCGGTGGGGGCAACGCCCAGGGAAAGCTCCCTTCTGCGGGAGTCCTGCTGGCGGGTAGCATTGTTAGTGTCACTCCTCATGCACTCCACTGCACTTCTGGATGGCACTCTGGCCAGGAGGGGACACTGAGGCACAGAGCGGTCCCTCGCCGCCCCTGGCTGAGGACCCAGCTCCAGGCACCGGAGAGCTTGGGGTTCTAGCGCAGCGCTCAGTTGGCTCAGGGGAGCACGGGCTTGTGGTGGCAGAGTGGGGGCTCAGAGCCCAGGAGAGCTGTCCTCACGCGACCGGGGCCTTCGGTTCTCCCATCCCGCACGGCCCCAGCGGGCCCTCTGCCGAACGCTGTGGAATGACGTGTTTTGTGCATGGACTCCAAATCAAGTGCTCTTTGTCCCCAGCGGGGCGAGGCTGGGGTGCTGGCCTCATTCTCCGCTGCTCCCTCTGCAGGAAGTGCCTGCTCTGGGGGCGACGGTGAGGAGCGACCTCTCCCAGATGAGGGGGGAGCAAGGACACCGTGGGAGTCACCTGGGCCGGGGGGCACATCTTTAAGATACATATATACACCAGGTACATAAACCCGGCCCACGTCCTGGTGACAAGCGGAATTAAATCGCGGGGTTGGGAACCTGGCAGCAATGGCTGGCGGCGGGGTGCAGGGGTGGGCTGTAGGGCACTGGCTCTCTGTTTTCACTCCCTCACCCCTGCAGCCTGCTGGACACCTGGGGAGACACAGGATCAGGAAGTGAGATGAGGAGTCCAACACACACATCCTTGAGCCTGGAGTGGGAGCCCAGGGGTCCCTCGGGCCCAGGCTGGGGCGAGACCAGCTCTTCAGCGGGAGGGGGGCTCTTCACGAGTCACCTGCCCCCATCTGAACCGAGGACCCCGTGCGTCCAGGCCTGCGGTGGCCCTGGGAGCTAGGTGAGGGACAGACAGGTGTGAGTCCTGGCCTGGCCCCCGCGGGCTGTGGTCAGCAGCAGACCCTCCCTGTGGGGTCCTGGCAGGCGCCCCCCCCCCCCCCGCTCTGTTCGCTGGATACTGGAACAGCCCCTGGAGGCCGCATGGCTGTGGGCCCCCCACGCTCCTCCCTCCTCTGAGCCTGGCCCACAGGGGCAGAGGGGCAGGAGGGGAATTTACTTTTCTTTCTTTTCTTTTTTTAAGATTTTATTTATTAGGGCGCCTGGGTGGCTCAGTGGGTTAAAGCCTCTGCCTTCCTCTCAGGTCATGATCTCAGGGTCCTGGGATCCAGGCTGCATCGGGCTCTCTGCTCAGCGGGGAGCCTGCTTCCCCCTCTCTCTCTGCCTGCCTCTCTGCCTACCTGTGAGCTCTCTGTCAAATAAATAAATAAATATTTAAAAATATATATATAAAGATTTTATTTATTTGACAAAGAAAAAGACAGCTAGAAAGGGAACACAAGCAGGGGGAGTGAGAGAGGGAGAAGCAGGCTTCCCGCTGAGCAGGGAGCCTGATGTGGGGCTCGATCCCGGGTCTCCGGGATCATGACCTGAGCCGAAGGCAGTCGCTTAACCAATTGAGCCACCCAGGCGCCCCAGAAAGGGAATTTTCACTTTTTTTTTTTTTTTAAAGATTTTATTTATTCGACAGAGAGAAACACAGCCAGAGAGGGAACACAAGCAGGGGGAGTGAGAGAGGGAGAAGCAGGCTTCCCGCCGAGCAGGGAGCCCGATGTGGGACTCGATCCTGGGTCTCCGGGATCATGACCTGAGCCAAAGGCAGCCGCCCAACCACCTGAGCCCCCCAGGCGCCCCAGAAAGGGAATTTTCAATTAAGGAACCGCTAATCACCAGGCAGCAAGGCCCAGTGAATGTGTTATGAAAAGCCTCTAAATGTACGTAAAACCAGCCTCAACAATCCAGGCATTAGGCCACCAGGAGGGGAAACCGAGGCGAGGTCTGGCGGGTGGATTAACGGGGTCTCTTGAAGGTTGTGGGGAGCAGTCCCCAGGAGCTGAGGCAGATGGGTGTGTGTCTCTCCTGAGGGTGGCAGGGAGCCCTGGCAGGCTTTAGACCCAGTGGCCATGACCTCCCTCCCAGAGTCTGCTGTGGGAACACTGACCCCAGTTCCCTCGGGGCCTCAGTTTCCCCAGCTCGGCTCCTACAGGCCCCCAGTCCCGTCCCACCCTCATGATCTATGAGTCCCTACCCCCGGGAGGCCGCCCCCCCCCCCCGTGGACACCCTTCCAGGCACCAGGTGTGTGGGGCGGGGGGCCAGATGAGACCCAGCGGCTTCACCCAGAGAGCTCGGGCCAGGTGGACGGCCGGATGCAGCCGTTTCTGTGGGCCTTCCCTGCGCCCCTGCTCTGGCTCTGGCCCAGCCCCCGTGTGTACTGGCCGCCCAGGCGCTGGGGAATGAACGGCAGGTGAGCGATGCCTGGGCCCAGGCCCTGAGTCCCTGGAGGTTCCCGGTGAGGTTGTGTGGGGGTGGAGAGGTCCCAGCAAGGCCCGCCTCGCTGTGTGATGTGAGGGGCTGTGTGTGCCCCCATGACTTGGTTTCCCCATCGTCGCGCTGGGGATGGCTCAAAGCTGTTCCCAGCACTGGGGGGAGGAAGCCCCCAGCCGTCAGTCAGGCCCGCGGCCCCTTCAAGTCGTCACGGCCCAGCAGCGGTGGGGAGGGACTGTTCAGCCTGTCCAGGATGGACTCAAGTGGAACCGAGGCTGACGAGCGGAACGCGCCCCTGGGGGCCCAGTCTGCCCGCCCATGTCTGCCACCGGCCCCCACCCGCTCGGCGGCAGGGACGTGGCCTCCTGCGCCACGGCCCCGCTGAGCCCCTCTCCCAGTCTCAGTGTCCCTGCCTGCAGCATGGGTCACCGAGGATCAGGTGGGGGCTGCGTGGGCAGAGGCAGCTGGGGCGCGGGCCCTCCCAGGACTTTCCCGGGGCGCTCGGCCGCCACTCCACCCGGCGCTCCCCCAGCCTTTGTCTGGGAAATCTGAGGTGACAGAGAGAACGGATCCGCTCACCGCCTGAAAGGAGCAGTGGGAAATACCGTTGACCCCCTGACCCTGGCCCCCTAATCCTGGGCTCAGGCCCGCCTGCATGGGGGGCCCTGAGAGCCGGGTCAGGGTGTGACCCCCAGCCCCGTCGCCAAGGGGGGCTTCCGGGTGGGGGGGACGCCGCTGTGCCATTGGCCACGTGTCTGGTCACCACTGCGGAGGCCCCCGGGGGAGACTGAGGGCAGGCAGGGCCCGCCCTCTCCAGGCTGGGCAGCCGCGCGGGCCCGCTGCTGTCCGGGCTCAGCCCCAGTTCCTGGGAGTCGGCCTGACTGGGAAGATGCCCAGTTTCTGGGCCTCAGGGGAACGTTTTGTGGTGGGGGATGGCTCTGGGGGCCCCGCTAGGAAGGCCCAGGAACCCTCCCCTGCAGTATGGGAAGGGGCTTTCCCCCTCCACCCTCTTCTGCTCTGCATTCCCCTGTGGCTCCCCGTCTTCAAGACCGTTTGTCCCCACGCGGAAAAGGGCTGAAGAAATGCCGGCAGCTTTGGCCCCCCAGTGGACGGCAAGGGTCCGGGAAGAACCAGGAGGAGCCACGTTACCCAGGCTGCACCCAGACCCACGCATACAGCCGGCGCTCAGAGACGCCCCCGAGGGCAGAGCCGGACTGCAGCTGAGTCCCATCCACCGACCCCATGGGGCTGGCTGGAGAGGAGCCGCGACCACAGGGCGCTCCCGGGGCGAGCGGGGGCCGGGTGCTGGCTTCTGCCGGCTGCGCAGCCCAGCGC
This sequence comes from Spilogale gracilis, assembly GCA_004023965.1. Lineage (NCBI taxonomy): Eukaryota > Metazoa > Chordata > Mammalia > Carnivora > Mephitidae > Spilogale > Spilogale gracilis. The sequence goes on along the minus strand of PITA01022181.1, from coordinate 18,575 downwards.
CCCACCCTCCAGCTCGGGGAGGCCGGCGCTAGAAGCTTCCACTGAAGATGAAACCATCCTCCATCGCTGGCCGCAGTGCATGGGCACGCTCTGGCGCCCCGTGTTCCCGGCGGCCACGTGTCTGTCCCACCCTGCCGAGCTGTTCCCCACAATCAATTTCAATTTGGCCTGGGCTCCGCCTTTGCAGCCCAACCCTCCTTGGGGGCTAGGGTTGGGGAGGGGGAAGCGGCGGTTTCCTCGCCCGCCCTAACACATCACGGGGCCCATCTGCTGATGGGCGGGCTCCGCTGTTGCTGCCCCTTTATGGGCCTCAGTTTCCCCAAAATGATGGACTGAGGAGGTGGGGAAGGGCCGTCTGGGGCCAGTCCCGTTTTCTTTTTTAAAGATTTTATTTATTTGACAGAGAATCACAGCCAGAGAGGGAACACAAGCAGGGGGAGTGAGAGAGGGAGAAGCAGGCTTCCCGCCGAGCAGGGAGCCCGATGTGGGACTCGATCCCCGGTCTCTGGGATCATGACCTGAGCCGAAGGCAGTCGCCCAACCAACTGAGCCACCCAGGCGCCCCCAGTCCAGTTTTCATTCAATGCATTTGGGGGGCCGGCTGTGCCCTCGATCCCATGTTGAAGACCAGAGACACAGTGGGAACCAAACTGGAGAAACGTGAGTTAATCAGGGTAAGGGGCTCGCGCACTTTCCTCGCAGGGAGAAGAGCATGTGCAAAGGCCCTGAGGCAGCAGGGAGCACAGTGCCGGAAGAGCACAAGGGGCCTGTGAGGCAGAAGCCAGTGAGAAGAGAGGAGCGGGGAGAGGGCGGATGAGGCCTGGTGACAATACTACCCAATGATAATGAACAGCCAACATTTATTGAGCACCTACTACATACCCAACATTGACCTCTGGGCTTTACTGGCCTCCCCTCCCTGCAACCACATGGCAGGGTCATGCGGTGGGGGCAAGGGTATAGACTGCCCCTTCCCTGCGGCTGACCCGTTAGCAGCAGTCCACCTCCCAGACCCCTGTCCTCCTCCAACATCAGGTCCCAACTCCAGGCCTCTCTCTCCATTTCTGGAGTGAGGAGGAAGGACCTAAATGGGGTCCCATGCCCCTGGAGTCTGATTGGAGTTCATCTGCCCTCTGTGTGACCTTGGGGACACGCCTGCCTGCCCCTCTGTGCCTCAGTTTCCCAGCCTTGTCAGGAGAGATGAGGGCGACTCTCCTCTCTCAGACCAAGGCGAGCTGGGGACAGGGACGAGGCACCGCAGTCATGGCCGAGCACCCGGCCCCCTGCACCCCGGGGGCAGCCTGTTCCCTGCCAAGTGCCCTGGGGGCCCTCTTGGGGCCCCTCACGGCTCCGGGTTCCGGCCACCGCTAGGTGGAGCGAGGAAGCCTGTGGCTGCGGAGGTTCGGAGCCGTGGGCCTCTGCAGTCCCCTCCTGCCGGACTCCCACGAACCACTGCGCTCAGGCCTGTGTCCCACGGGCAGCAGCCATAAGGGGTGTGACAGATCTGTCTGGGGGGGACGGTGGGGCGAGGACCCTCCCCGGGGCCCGGCCTGGACCCCCCATCCCTGAGCCGGCCGCCGCCCGCGAGAGCCCGCCGTGGAGGTCAGCACCCCCTGTCCGGCGGCGGGGGACACTGAGGCTGGGTGCTCAGCCCGTGGGTCGGGCTCAAGCCCGGTGAGGCCGGGTGGGACCCCTCAGGGTCCTCAGGACGCCCTCCCCGCCCAGGGGCCAGGACTCCTCGAGGCGGACTCGTGCGCTTCCCTGAGGAGGTGATACCGCAGCTGAAATGTCAAATATGAGAGATATCGGGCAGGGGCAGCGTTCTGCGCAGAGGGACGGCTGCACCGGTGCCCGGGGGTCCTGCGCGGGCGGACGCTGGCCCCACCCCCCTTGCGGTGTGATGAGCACATCGGCATGTCTGGGGTCTCCCTTTGGAGTCACGAGCACATGTGGGGACCACGTTCTGTGCCCTGGGCCCCAGGGAGGCCACATCCCTCCGGACCCCATTGGCACATTCACCGTGGAAGGAAGCCCCTCACGCCGCCCGCCCCACGTGCGGTCTGCCGTGGGGGCCACACAGGCTCCATTTCAGTCCAGGACTGGGTCCGGCCTGAGGCTCGGGGGGACAGGGCACAGCCTGGTACTGGAGATGCCAGCACTGCCGAGCCGTCCCGCCCCGCCCTCATACCGTGTCCCCGGCCACTCTTCCCACGTGAGCTCAGGGCACCGAGAGTCAGCCCCGTGCCCTCACTCCCGGGCCCACGCCTCCTCCTTGTTCCTGCGACCCGGCCACCTGTTCCGTCTTGGGAATAAGCCAGCCTTGTCCCCGCCTGGCGGGCTTGGCCGAGAGCAGCCCCTCCACCCCACGGCCACCTGCCTGTGCCCCACCCGCGGGCGCCTTCCTGCAGCGCCCATTACAGAGGGGGCAGGGCTCACACTTGCCTGGGTGGCTGGTGCGCAGCCCCCGGCCTCCAGGACGGCACATCGGGAACAAGACACAAAGGGTTTAAAAGCCATGCCGTGGGGGCACCTGGGTGGCTCAGTTGGTTGGGCGACTGCCTTCGGCTCAGGTCATGATCCTGGAGACCCGGGATCGAGTCCCACATCGGGCTCCCTGCTCGGCGGGAAGCCTGCTTCTCCCTCTCTCAGTCCCTCTGCTTGTGTTCCCTCTCTGGCTGTGTTTCTCTCTGTCAAATAAATAAATAAAATCTTGTTAAGAAACAAAATAAAAAGCCATGCCATGCACGCCGATGGAATGAACGGGTCAGGCCTCACCCAGAAGAGCTAGTGGTTCTTGTTTCCTTGGTTGGGGAGAGTTTAGGTGAAGCTCAGCTGTTTAAAGTGGACAGTTCAGCTGTTTTTAGCAAATGTGTGACCATCACCTCTGTGTAAACCCCGAATATTCCAACGCGCAAGAGAGCAGCCCCCACCAGCTGTGCCCCAGCCCCCTTCCCAGCCCCCTGCCCCACGAGCCCCCTTCCCGTCCGCAGGGGAGCCTGGTCTGGGCCCGTGGGGCTTTCCGTGTCTGGTGCCTGCTCTGAGCGTCGTGGGCTCGGGGTCCGTCCCTGGGGCCGCACAAGGGGGCGCCCGGCTCCTGCTGGCGGCCGGGGTGCTCCTGTGTGGGGGTGTTCCCAGTTTTCCTCTGATCTTCTCTCCACGTTGGTCAGGGCGCTGATGAACTCGGTTCATAGGCAGCTGGGTCTGAGCCGTCCTCCCTCCGGGCCAGCACCCTGGGATTAGGGTCTCCTAGGCCCCGCCTCCTCCCCACTCCCTGTCTGTCCCACCCCAAACACCACAAGGCCCACTGCCCTCACCCCGGGAACTGCCCCCGGCTTCATCCTTCCCGGGGTACCCAGGGACTTTTCAACACGGAAGATCAGACCATGACTGTCCCCCTCCTAAATCCTCCCGTGGCTCCCTGGGGCCCTCAATGTCAGTCCAAATCGGACACCCCTGTGGGCCACACCGCAAGCCCAGGGACCCTCAGGAGCACCCCAGCTCGGCGAGGAAGGGGGTGCTTCCAGGGCGGGGGGCCGGTGAGAGCTGGGGAATAACAAGTGGGATCGCCCTCATTTTCTGAAAGAGGGGACTCAGGCTCAGGGGACAAGTTGTAAGTGGGGGCCGCAGCGAGTCATGTTCTAGCTGCGCAGAGCGGGGGCCCTCCGTGCCCACACCCCACTATGTGCTCGGCATCCCTGCCTGGGAGCGAAGACCCCAGGGGGGCACCTGGCCGTCCGTCCGCGGCCCCCGGGCGGCAGCGAGGTAGGGTGGGACATTGTCAGGGCCCTCTGAGACCCACAGGAGCATCAGGAGGCTAACGAGGGTCCCCAAGGCCCCCCAGCCCGGGTCAGGGGATAAAGGGGACGTCCTGCGCTCCACGGTTTCCCCACCACAATAGAACTGGGACGTTTGAAGTCACCAGGAAGCGGGGAGGCTCCCACATAAAGGATACGAGGAGAAGGGCTTAGAGGCGCCTTTGAGAACCAGGCGGGGAGTGATGAAAGCACCATGAAATCCGCGATGTCACCGATGCCCCACGACCATGACTGGGCCCTTTACTGGAAGAAAAGGAGGAAAATCCCCAGTTGTACGTGTGTATGCGAACGTATGTGTGCTCGCCTCGCAGGAGGGCTCAAGACGCCGGACAGTGTTAGCAGAGGCGGGGACAGGGAGCCCTGCCCGCGGCTTGCTACGCTCTGCCTGCATGCCTCTGCAGATGGGAGCCTCACTACCTCACAAGCCTCCCAGACGAGGCTTCCTTGCATGGGGCCCCCGGTGAAGGGGAGGTTGTACCCGAACTCGGAGTGGACTTCCGGAGTCGGGGGAGGTGACCAGGGCAGGAAGGTAGGTCATGGTTTTGTTTTTCTAAAGATTTTATTTTAGGGGCGCCTGGGTGGCTCAGTTGGTTGGGCGACTGCCTTCGGCTCAGGTCATGATCCCGGAGACCTGGGATCGAGCCCCACATCGGGCTCCCTGCTCGGCGGGAAGCCTGCTTCTCCCTCTCTCACTCACCCTGCTTGTGTTCCCTCTCTGGCTGTGTTTCTCTCTGTCAAATAAATAAATAATAATAATAATAAATAAAATAAAATAAAATCTTTTTTAAAAAAGGGGCTCGATCCCGGGTCTCCAGGATCCTGACCTGAGCCGAAGGCAGCCACCCAACGACTGAGCCCCCCGGGTGCCCGGTAGGTCATGTTTTTAAACAGCTTTCCTGAGATACGGACCTTCCAGTTCGTTCATTTAAAGTGTACGATTCATCTGTTGTAGGACGTTCACAAAAGTGTACATCCATCAACACAACTGATTCGAGAACTCTTACCTTCCCCCAAAGGAAACCCCGTCCCCTCGGCTGTCACCCCTCCCCGGCCCCCTTCCCGTCCGTGCAGCAGCCGGGTCTGGGCGTGTCACCCGCGGGGACTCCCACCCCGTGGAGCCTTCTGGGTCTGGTTCCCTCCCTGCGCGCCGTGGGCTCGGGTCCGTCCCTGGGGCAGCGCGTGGGGCGCCAGGCTCCTGCCCGCGCTCGGGGGACGCCATGTGTGTCCATTCCCTGCACGGGCAGTGGGGTGTGTCCCCCTTCGGCAGGTAGGCAGGGAGGCTGTTCCTGGACACGCGGCTCCGTCTGCCCGTGTCGTGGGCACTAACTCCGCACACAGGAGCGGCACCCCGGTGTTCGTGCTGACTGCAGTCTGCTCGGTGGCCTTCCGGGTTCGAAGGTGAGTATAAGGCGCCAGCTCAGGATCCTGGGGCCCAGGGGTGCCCTCATGCTGCTCGTGGCACCCCGAAGCTCTGGGGTAGCCCCATCAGGAAACACCTGCTGTGTACGCGGTGTGGCCACGGAGACCTGGGGTTCAGGCCCCCAGCTGAGCGCCCCTGGACCCCAGGAAGGGACACCTGGCCTGACACTGGCCTTCAAGAGGGGACCCTCAGGCACTGCCCTCAGAGTGGGACAGCGTCTCCCAGGACCCTGTGGGGGGCGATGAGGAGCCAAGGGTCTCAGGGCAGAGGACAGGGGAAGGGCTGACTCATGGACACGCCGCTGTGGGCGGAACTCGAGTGGGGCGAGATCTGGGACTAGGGTCCCTGGAGATGCGGTCGGGTTAACGCCCTGGGCCTTGCCGGAGAGTAGGATGCCCAGCACGCGCCCTGGGGTGTGTCCCAGCGGGAGGCCGACCAGCGGCCGCGAAGCACATCTGCTCGCAGGCCTCAGTTTCCACCTCTGCACGTCGGGTAACGCGTGGTTACGGCCTGGTGACCACTAGGGCCGGCGGCCATCCGACAGCCCCTGGCCCTGGAATAGGCATTTCTGACCCCACTCCCAGGATGCTCTCCTTTCCCGAGGTCGAGGAAAGCCCGAGCTGTCAGGATCGAAATTCTGCGGCTGTGGGAGGCCGGCGGAAAATCCATAATGCATTGTTTAGACAGATGCCTTTAAACCGCTCGGTGGGAGGGCCCGGGTGGGGGGCGGAGATGAACAGCCATGGGGACGAGGGGCTGCACTGGGAAGGTCACCCTTTTTTTGGCACAAAGGTCGGCCTTAGACCGTTGCCGAGGCAACAGTGGGCTTAAAGATGGAGGCTTAGGAAGAACAGAAGTTCCCCTCCCCTGCCCTTGCGAGGGGCCTGGGCCTGGGGCTCAGGGGGCTAGGGCGTGGGGCAGACCTTGGTCCTGCCCTGCCTGGATCCGGGTCCCGGCTGTGGCCACTGCGAGCCTCAGTGTTGCTGGCTGTGGGATGGGAACAGCATGCACAGGGAGCCAGCGACCCCCTGGCTGGTCTGCCCTCGGGGTTACCTGCAGAGTGCTGGGTCCTCCCTGGGGGAGGGCAGGTGGGCAGGGGCGGGCCGGGGGCTCGGCCGGAGCCCCACCATCGGACCGCCCACAGTCCAGCGCCCCCCGTGCCCCCTCCTGGAGCCTGGGTAGGGACCCCGCAGCCCCTGTGGGTTCGAACGGCAGACGTGGGGGCAGCGATCCCATCAGAGAGGCCCCGGAGGGATCACAGCGGCCTGAGGCCCTGGTCAGAGGTCACCGCTCCAGCTGCAGGCTCCGAGAAGCCTCACAGCCACCGGGAGGCTGCAGGCAAGCCCTGGGGACCGCGGGCTAGGCTGACCCGGCTCTTCCGAGCTTCGTGAGAACGGCGCCGTCTCACCTCTCCCTGGACAGCAATCCGAACCCGGCTCCTTATTCGCGGTGGGCCTGAGCGTCTACTGCGGAAGCGAACACTGACCATGTGTCCCCGTGAAGAACAGAACTGGGGAGGCAACTTCTTCATTGAGCTGAAATTCATACGACATACAATTAGTCATTTTTAGGGGAGCAATTCAGGGGCACCTGGTACGTTCGGAGTCCTGCAGCCACAGGCTCTATCCAATTCCAGAACATTGTGTCCCCTCAAAAGAACAGTCCCGTCCCCTCCCCGAGCCCCCGGCCCCCGCGAGCCTGTCCGGGCGTGGCACACGCTGGACTCCCACCCCATGGGGTCTCCTGGTCTGGTTCCTTCCCTGAGCGCTGTGGGCTCCGGTCCGTCCCTGGGGCAGCACGTGGGGGCGCCCGGCTCCTGCTCGCGGCCGAGGGAGGGTCCCGTGCGTGGCTGCAGGAAGGTAACTTTTGGGAGCCTCTGCCTTCGGCTCAGGTCGTGATCTCAGGGTCCTGGGATCGAGGCCGCATCGGGCTCTCTGCTCAGCGGGGAGCCTGCTTCCTCCGCTCTCTCTGCCTACTTGTGATCTCTCTCTCTGTCAAATAAAATCTTTAAAAAAAACAGTTCTTTAAAAAAATAAAAAAAGAAATATGACTTTTTATTTGCTTAGATTTTATTTATTTATTTGTCAGGAGGTGGGCAGCAAGAGCAGGGGAGACGCAGGCTCCTCGCTGAGCAGGGAGCCCGACGCGGGACTCGATCCCGGGACCAGGAGATCTCGCCTGAGCTGAAATCAGGAATCGGAAGCTGATGTGAGTGAGCCCGTCCGGTGCCCAGAAAGGCGGCTTTTCCTGAGCGCCGGTGCTGGGTCAGGGCCCCGGAGGCTGACGGGACTCCGCGCGAGGGGCCGGATGCCGCAGGCAGCGGAGAGCTCCAGCCGGTGGCATCGACAGCTGCAAGGCTCTGGGTCACTGCCCAGGCTGCCGTGGCGGGGCTTGTGGGCCGGCAAGTGGACGCGGGGAGACGTGCTTTCCGGATGTTTACTGAGCACCTACTACGTGCTGGCCTCACGCTGGGTTCCTGGAAGTCGGGTCGAGGGGCTGCGCTCCCTCCTGCCTCTCCCAGCGCCCCTCTCCGGGGGGCAGTGCCAGCCTTGACCTGTGACTGCGTCCTCCGGTCTCTGCCGCCGTGGTCAGGTGGCGGTCTCTGCCTGCCTCTGGGGAAGACACCTGTCATTGCACTTAGGGCCCACCCTCACCAGGACGACCTCAGCTTGAGATCCTTCATAACATCCGTAAAACCTCTTTGTAAGGAAGCTCAGATTCAGTTCCCAGGGTTGATAAGGTGGGCGAATCTCTCGGGGTGCTTGCAGGCAGCGCCGGGAGAGGCCGGGCCTGCAGCCCTGGGTCTCCGGCGGGAGGAGGTGACCTGCAGCCACGAGGGTTCCGAAGGCTCCGTAGCCCCTCTAGCTGTGGGCCTGGCCCTGGCCCTTCTCAACGTCCAGCGACCCAAGGTCTCGTTCGTCACCCGACCTTCGTGTTGGGACGGCACAGGACACACGTGTCCCCCAGGGCTTGATGTGGTGCCGGTGTTTCCACAGCTCCTGGGATTCCAGGAGCAGAGAGGAGAGCAGGGCGACCGTGTGCTCTCGGGTCCACACTGGCCACGGGGGGTGGGGCGCCACGGGGGGTGGGGGGCTGGGTGTAGGCCAACCCAACTCTTGACTCATACAGTCCTAGATGAAATTCCACACAAATATTTTTAGATTAAAAATAATTATGCATTTATTTACTTGACAGGGAGAAACACAGCCAGACAGGGAGCACAAGCAGGGGGAGTGAGAGAGGGAGAAGCAGGCTTCCCGCCGAGCAGGGAGCCCGATGTGGAACTCGATCCCGGGTCTCCGGGATCATGACCTGAGCCAAAACGACGGAGTCCCCCAGGCGCCCGTAAGCATGTTCCCTTCACCTCAGAGTGAGGGGACGCTTTCTCACCATGCTCTGAGATCTGAGCGCCGGGGACCCAGCATGTCACACGGAGGGGCGCACAGGCAACGTCCTCCAGGGAGGGGTCCTCTTGTGAGCCAACAGACGGCACGGGGAGGGCGTGGATGTGGGCCGGCGCCCCGTGAGGTGAGCCCTGCGCTTGGCGAGGCCCAGGGTGACGCCTTCTCCACCGGGGCAGATTTCCAAGTCCTCGAAGGTGGGCTGTGCCTCTGGGAGGCAGTGACTCTCGCCACGCTGAGCTTGGTCTCCCCCAGGTGCTCAGTGGTCCTGGGTCTTCCTGTCACCTGCTGCCGGCCCGCACCTCCGCCCGGCCGTGCGTCCTGTGTCTCAGGGGCCCCGCGAGGACGTCCTGCAGTGTGTGGGCTGAGCCTCGGGGTGCGGCGGGCGTGGGGCCCTGGGCTGCCCTGGATGCTGGGGGCAGAGACGGCCCGCGCTGGACGTGGGGGGACCTGCGGCCAGGGCACAGGGGCACCTTGCCTGCCAGAGGGCCGCTCTCCCACTCCTCCTCCAGGCAGGAAATACCGAGTCTTGTTCTGATGTTTTTTCCTTTGGTTCCAAGCAAAACGCTGCTTTCTGTGCCCTTCTAGAAACATCCCCCTGCCAACGATTAAAGTCTGAAAACCAAAAACCAAAAGCCCTAACAAACCGTCCACACGGCACCCACAGGAGGCAGGCAGAGCCCCCGCGCCCCCAGGCCCGTGCTGATGGGGGCAGGCGCCCTTGTGGGGCGAGCGGGCCGAAGTCGGGGGTGGGGGGGTGGGAAGGGATGGCCCAGTGTGCGTTGCTGATGAGGGACAAGGGGCGGCCCCGGGCGCTCCCAGTGGGGGCAGCTCCCATGCCCGAGCTCCCCCAGGCCTCAGCCCTGACCCTGTCCCAGGACACGGCCTGATGCTCAGCAGCGCCTTTCCCCAAAATGCTGTGCTCACTCCCACCAGGCCGCTGGGCCCCAGGAGCCCCCGGGGGTGCTGGGGGGCGAGGCGGGGGCACCATGGGCCCACTGAGCCCTCCCAGGGTTCCGGTTCTCCTGAGATTGCAGGGGCACAGCTGCAGAGGGCCCTGGCCTCTGTCGCAGTGAGGCAGCAGTGAACAAAGCCGGCTGTCGTCCCAGGTTTTCTGCTGGCCCTGCAGCCGGCTGTGTCCCCGGGGTGGAGAGCCCTTGCAGGCCGGCTTTGTCCCTGCTTTGTGTGTCCCTCTGGGGAGACAATAGGGGACAGTTTCCTTCCCACCCCGCGGACAAGGCTGGGTAGCAGCCCTCGGCCAATGGCGTCGGGGCACTTGAGGGCTCTGGGGAGGGGGGCTGCGTCCCCTCGTCCCCTCGAGGGCTCCCCATCCCGTTCTGGTTGTCCTGCCGGTGGAAGCCTGAATGGTGACCGCTGTCTGTGTCCCCATGGGGTCAGGGGCTCCCCCTCGACGCCAAGTGACCAGCTATGAGCACAGCTGGACGCAGATGGTCTCAGGCTGGGGGGTGCGAGCCGGGGACGCTGGCAAGAATCCGCGAGGTACAGCCCAGCCGGCCCCAGGGGGGTGGGTGGGTGGGAGACGGCTCGGGAACACACAGCCCCCCGGCCCAACTCAGCGCCACCCCTTGGAGCTGCGGGATGCAAGACGATGGACAATCCGGCGCGCAGCTAGCTGGTGGGCACAGGTGTGGGGCGGCCCGGGGCACAGTCACGGGCAGCGGTCAGTTAGACTGAGCGTCTCGTCTAAAACGGCAGCCCGCTGCCCCCGTCAGTCAGTTCTGGAAAGCAGCGGAGCTGGCCCATCTTTCAGCCAGCGCTGGACGGTCGTCCATGCTCCAGAGCAGCGCCTTGGGCCGCCCCCGCCCCCCAGCAGGGGCCTGGAAGGGCACTGACCACAGCCACTCGGCCCCTTCCAGCCGCTGGTGCTGGTCGAAGCTTCCTGCTGGAACCCTTTGATAGTCACACAGAGCCCAGAGGCAGAGAAAACGCGAGCCCCCCGCCGGCGCTTCTTCTCCTGCGGTGAACGCAGGATCCGAGCAAGGCCGCGGAGCGGGGGTGCATGTGCGTCTCGCCCCTCCCGCCGTCCTCCCTTGGGGGTCTGACCTGCCCATTAGGGATCCCGTGTCCCTCTGCCTCGTGGCTGCGGCCTGCTTCACCCAAGCCGGCCCGCGGGCCGGGAGGACAGACGCCGGGTGCGTGGGCCCCGCCCGCCAGCGCCATGGATTTCTGGGCTGAGCGGTGGTGGCCGTGCCGGGAAGGGTCTGGGCTCACACCCGGCGTGGTCCCCGTGGGCTGCAACGTCCCGGTGGGGGCACCGCGGCTGGCGGCCTGGACCCAGCTCGCCTCACCTGAAGGACATCCTGCAGCCGGGCCTTGGGAGGGCGGCTGGTTCCCAATCCTGTCCAATGCCCACTCCTGGGACCAATTCCCCCCCCCCCCGGAGGGGCGCTGGGGCTCAGGCAGTTGGGCGTCTGCCTTCAGCTCAGGGGATGGAGCCCCACACTCTCCCCACTCTGTAGGGAGCCTGCTCCTCCCCTCCCACTCCCCCTGCTTGGCTGCCTCGCGCTCTCTAAAATAACAAAGTGGTCCCTGAAGGTTTTTTAAATCCAGGTGAAACTCACATAACACTCCTTCTAAGGTGAACAGTCGCGCGACATTGGGTGCACCCACAGGGCTGTGCCCACCTCTCTCTGGTTCCAGAACATTCCATCACCCCAGAAGCAGCGTCTGTCTGCACCGGCAGTCCCTCCCACCCCTCCCTAGCCTGCAGCTTCCACTAACCCACTTTCTCCGCGGGCTGGCCTCTTCCAGACATTTCCCCTCGGTGGAATCACGCACTCAGCGCTTGTGGACAGTTTTCCTTGCGTAAGTAGGTCCCAGATTCCAGACGGCACAGGCTTAACGTGCTCCTTCGTTGATCTGAAGCTCACAGTCCGCTGGGTGTCCCAGGTTCACCCGTGGGGCCCCCCAGCTCGAGTCTGTGCCCTGGGGGGCTGCTCTCTGCTGCTGCAGGCTGGGCGCCCTTCCCCGGTGGGGTACTCTTGCTTTGCTCGCCTCTGGGAAGGCGAGGGTGTGAGCCTTGGCCGGCCCAGGTCTCCGTGCCCCGGCGGGGGCTGGGGGCGCTGCACACGAAGACCCCGGCCTGTGGGCGCAGGCACGAACACCGTGTCCACGGAGCGCCGCACGCGCCTCCCACACCGGGCTCCTGGCCGCCCAGCACGGACCCAGACGCGCAGAGGAACCTGCTCCCCAAATCAGGTGCTGAGTGAAACACTTCCTTTGCCCGGAGGTGAAGACAGAAATAACCATCTCAGAATCGCTGGGGCGACAGGGAGATAGACGTCTCTGTGCTCCCCAGGCCTGCGATGTGTCCCTGTTCCTTGACGCCTCCTGGTACAGGCCTGGGGCCACGAGCCACACCCAGCATGGCATAGCCTCTGCTCACCTGCAAAGGCAGGGCAGGGAGGAGCAGGTGGCTCGTGGGTCCAGGACAGCGGCTGTCCAGGGCAAGCCCTCCGCTCTGTGGCCATGCCACGGGCCACAGTGACCTTCAGCGGCCCCCGCTCCACAGGCCAGGGATTGTCATTTAAGGCATTTTCTGATATTTTTTTAAAGGCTTTATTTATTTGACAGAGAGAGAGTTCACAAGTAGGCAGAGAGAGGAGGAAGCAGGCTCCCCGCTGAGCAGAGAGCCCGATGCGGCCTCGATCCCAGGACCCTGAGATCATGACCTGAGCCGAAGGCAGAGGCTTAACCCACTGAGCCACCCAGGCGCCCTGATTTTTTTTTTTTAAGATCATATTTATTTATTTGACAGAGAGAAACACAGCCAGAGAGGGAACACAAGCAGGGGGAGTGAGAGAGGGAGAAGCAGGCTTCCCTGCCGAGCAGGGAGCCCGATGCGGGACTCGATCCTGGGTCTCCGAGGTCATGACATGAACCGAAGGCAGTCGCTTAACGACGGAGCCCCCCAGGCGCCCCTGATCTTTTATGACAAGCGTTATTATTAGGAACTTCCATCTTGAGGACAGTCTTATCTTCTGTGAATACAGGCACGCGGTGCAGAGCCCTGGGCCCAGCCGTGAGCCCGTGCTGGCGACCTCTCCACAGCAGGTGACAGGTGCTGATGGGTCATGGTGACAGGAGCCCTGAGTCCAGGCACACGTGCTCGGCCTCTGCTGCTGTCCCTTTCCGTCCCGGGACCCGCAGGAGCGCAGGCAACACCCCCTTAGGCCCCTCGGGGCTGACAGCGCAGGTTCCGAGAGCTGCACAGTTTGGAGGAGCGCTGGTCAGTGAGCTCAGAGAGCCCTCTCGGGGCCCTGTCTGCCGTCTCTCTCATGGCCAGGCTGGGGCGTGTGTTTTGGGAGGAAGACCAACATATCACATGTATCAAGGGCCCAGAAAGTGTGTTTCAGATCACAAAATTCTTAAGTGGTGGAGAATTTTGAGAGAAGAAAACTCAGCACAGGCAGTAAGTATCTACAAAGCCGATTATACACGTACATACATACGTAATGCACACACATGCGCGTTCTTTGCATACAGTCATATTTAAAGATCTGTGTACGTTAGAGAGAGAAAACACGGGCAGGGGGAGGGGACAGAGGGAGAGAGAGAGAATCTCAAGCAGATGCCCAGCTGAGTGAAAACACGGGGCTCTATCTCACGACCCTCTGACCAGGACCTGAGCTGAAACCATGAGTCGGACACCAGCGACCGAGCCAGCCAGGCGAAGATAAAATATATACTCTAAAAATTAAGACTGTATCATAATACTGTTTTTTAGAAGTATCTTTTTTTTTTTTAAAGATTTTATTTATTTGACAGAGAGAGACACAGCCAGAGAGGGAACACAAGCAGGGGGAGTGAGAGAGGGAGAAGCAGGCTTCCCGCCGAGCAGGGAGCCCGATGTGGGACTGGATCCCAGGTCTCCGGGACCATGACCTGAGCCGAAGGCAGTCGCTTAACCAACTGAGCCACCCAGGCGCCCCGAGATGTGATTCACATCTTATACATATATGATACACTTGGTTTTAGGATGCCCCATCATTTTCCGAGAACCGTGGTCGAGTGCGCTACTTGAACCGCCATCCAGTATGCGGCTCAGGGTGGGTGTCCCAGCCCCTGGGGTGACAGGCGCCGGGCCCCACGGCCGCAGGGGCCGTAAACACCACCAGTGCAGCCTCACCTGCTCTGGGAGTTAAAAAGATTTTTGAGGCTGTGGGGTTGTCATTGCCGGTGACCCCCCCCGCCGCCAGGAGGCTGGGGGACCCTGGGACAGGTTGGGACAGCCCTGCGACGCCCCGATGTCGGGCTGCTGGCTCCAGAGTAGGACGGCATTCATGCCTGGCGTCCCAGCCGCCTGCTCAGGCGCGCCCCACTGCAGCTGCCCTCGCTAACTCGCCTGGTTCCCGAGGTTGACTAGGCTTGAGGAAGACAGACATGCTCCTTGGACACAAGCGCCCCCCGGGTCCGGTGCAGCCCCGGGAGGAGGGCTCACTAGCAACCGCTTGGGGCCCAGGGCACCCAGAGGTGGCGCGGACAGCGCCCCTGAGCGTGCTCTGCACAGAGACCCTGACCCCGGCCTGGCTCTCTGCAGCATGGGCAGAAGGCCCTTCCCAAGAGCTAAAGGAAGAACATTCCAGCAAACCAGCCCTGGGAGGGAATGACCCTGCCAAGAGCCCACGTGACAGTGCAAAGGCCACTCGGTTTGGAGGAGAGCTGGTCAGTGAGCTTCCCCAACGCTGTGCACTGGCCCAACAGGCTGTGCTCAGCTCCAAGAACCCAGCCGCTTTGGGGGGTCCTGAGGTCATCCCGCCCCCATTCCCGTGGCAGGGGTGGTCGTGTGCGGCTGGACACACGGTAGCCGGCTTGTGGCCTGTCACGCTCACGTCCCCGTGGCTTCCCCTTGGCCCGTCTCTGCACCTGCAAAGCCTTTTCTCAAAGCCACACTGGCTTTTCTTGTTGCTTTGTCATAAACGTCGAGTCTTACGGTGGTTTTCCAGGGACAGGGAGGTCTGGAAGACAGGAGAACGCTCTGCCGTTGTGCCCTGCTCCCAGTCTTTCCCGCTCCGACACCTGGCATTAGCGGGGAGTGCCTGTCGCAGTTAACGAGTCCATGCGGATAATCCGTTAACAACTCAGCTCTCCTGCTTCCTCTCCGGTCCTCCGTCCCAGGACCCCATCCAGGATCCCACGTGACGTCCAGTCGTCCCATCTCCTCTGGCTCCCCTGGGCTGGGGCTACTTCTCAGCCTCTCGATCCTGGCGGCCTGGGCAGCCGTGCTGAGGCCCAGCGGGGAGGTCTGTAGAGGGGCTCTCTGCTGGGGCTCAGTGGGAACTCCCCTGGTGGTTGCACTGGTGTGGGGCTTCGGGGGGTGTCCTTGTCCACACCTGTTTCTGTGGGTTCTTCTGGGAACTTCTTTGGACCCTAAGCTGCCCTGGCCCCTTCTGCCTAGTTCGAACTGCTGACAATGGAGGCTCTTTGGTTTTCTAAAGTTATTCTGTTTTGGAGTTTTGTGCTTTACTCATATTTATGTCCTTCAAAAATTAAAGGACACCGCCCGTGTCTGTAATCCTAAATGAAGTGTCTGCTTTGCCCTGGTTTTCAACTTCAAATAAAGGGAATCATAGTCTGAAAAAACAAAGGAAAACCTCAGATCCCAGAATCTTAAAACAAAAAGTAGTATCTTTGTGTCCTTAAAAAAACACTCATTCATATATATACTTATAATTGTATGCCCTTTGTGGAATTTCAGATGTAACTACTTTTAAGAGCTGATGGCTTCTCTCAAGGACTACTTTTTAAAAGGATTTTATTTATTTGAGGACGCCTGGGTGGCTCAGTTGGTGAAGCGACTGCCTTCGGCTCAGGTCATGATCCCGGAGACTGGGGATTGAGCCCCACATCGGGCTCCCTGCTCGTTGGGAAGCCTGCTTCTCCCTCTCTCACTCCCCCTGCTTGTGTTCCCTCTCTGGCTGTGTCTCTCTCTGTCAAATAAATAAAATCTTAAAAAATAAAAAAGGATTTTATTTATTTGAGAGAGAGAGAATGATAGAGCACGAGAAGGGAGGTCACAGGAGCAGCAGACTCCCTGCGGAGCTGGGAGCCCGATGTGGGGCTCGATCTTGGGACTCTGGGATCATGACCTGAGCCGAAGGCAGTGGTTCCACCAACTGGGCCCCCCAGGCGCCCGCCCATGGACTATTTTTTTTTAAGGACCATCTTAAAAGAAACTAGATGTTCTTTTTAGATGAAATGGTCAGGACATCGGCCAAGACCCCTGAGCGGAGATGTGCGCACGGCAGCGGTGTTCCGTGAGCAGTCTTGCGGCAGTTTTGAAAGCCGGGGACATCTGGGACAGCTGCGGTCCTTGAGACCACCGAGGCGCGGGAGCCAGCGGAGCCCGGGACTCTGGACGGCGGCACCATGGAGGGCAGGGGTCCTGCCACCCTGACCGAGTGTCCCGTGTGCGTCCACACCCAGATTTGCCCTTCTTATAATAATAGTGTCCCACTGTTAGCACCCAGCCTCACCCCAGCAGGGCTTGATCTGAGCTGATTACACCTGCCGTGACCCCATTCCCAGATCAAGTCCCACTCGGAGGTCTAGGAGTCCCACCAGTGGACTCAGTGGTCCCAGCTGGAGCCCCGAGCTCGCCTTCCCTTTGCGTGGCCGGCCCTGCCCTGGTGCCCTGGTCCCCCCAGCCAGTCCCATCTCCCGCTGCATCTTGGGGGACGGTCTTCGCTTCAGGACGAGGGCACAGGGCTGAAAGGGCTTCCTTCCGCTCACCACCTGCAGTCCAGGGGTGGGGCCGTGTCGGGAGCCGGGAAGGGCCTGGAGTTCTGAGGGCACTGACGACCGTCACCCTGCCGCCTGGCCCGTCCCCCGCCCAGGAGCCACCTGCTGCTGCCTGACCCTCTGCAATCCCCAGGCCCCCCCGTGAGCATGGGCTGTGCGTGCCATCAGCACCGGCAGACCTCCTGGAAGCCACAGCCCCTCTCGGCTGTCGCCGCCTCTCACCCGGACTGGGCTCCACCATGTCTGAGATTTCAGAACAAACAGCATTCTCCCGATGCTTCTGGAACCTTCAGTTGTCTAGGGAACTATTAACACCCTCCTCCTTTCTAGCAAGGACCCAAGGAGTTTGTCTCCCGCGTAGGGGACTCCAGCCTTGACACAGGTTTGCAGAAACACAATGTTCTCTGGGTTTTTTAAGTTTTATTTTTCTGCTAATGTCTACACCCAAGGTGGGGGCTGAATGCATGACCCTGAGTGCAAGACTTGCATCTCCCTCCCCTGCCCAGGGGAGCCAGCCAGGTGCCCCTCTGTGGGGTTTTAATTTTATTTATTTTATTTTTAAAGATTTTATTTATTTATTTGACAGAGAGAGATCACAAGTAGGCAGAGAGGCAGGCAGAGAGAGAGGGGGAAGCAGGCCCCCCGCTGAGCAGAGAGCCCGATACGGGCCTCGATCCCAAGACCCTGAGATCATGACCTGAGCCGAAGGCAGAGGCTTTAACCCACTGAGCCACCCAGGCACAAGAGAGAGACAGAGAGAGACAGAGAGAGAGAGAGAGAGAGACAGAGAGAATCTTAAGCAGGCAGAGCCTGATGTGGGGCTCAACCCCAGGACCCTGAGATCATGACCTGAGCCAAAGGTAGAGGCTTAACCCTCTGAGCCCCCCAGGCGCCCACTTATCTTATGTTTTTAAATGTAACTTTCAACATTTTGAAACAGTTACCCAGCGTGCAGAGCGCACATCAGGCCCCGGAGCAGCTCGCCCACGCAGACCGCCGAGTGTGCTGGCGTGACACGCTCACGAATGCCCGTGTGCCCACGCCACGCTGGCTCACATGCACAAGGCCCTGCCACCCCTCTGGTCCCGTCCCAGGAACCCTCAGGACCGCCTCTGCCTAGCGCTCCAGGGAGAAGGCGAATTCCTGAACCACCTACGATTTGGCGAGGGAGCAAATGTGCGCTGTGCCCCCAGAGAGGTTGACGTTCATGATTTTTTTCTGGCGTTTCCCTGCTCCCTTACGTCCTCATGCGCGGTGCTGCTGAGAGCGAGTGTCAGAATCCAGGGTTTTCTCACAACCAAGAAGGAAAGGGCGTGCGCACGGGACCATTTCCATCTGCACCAGAGAGGGGATGTGAGCCGGTGAGTGGTGACAGGCAGACCTGGCAGCCGGCCACAGCGCCCGCGTTCACATCCCACACCCTAACACGGACGGCGGCCCCCAAATGACGGATGGATGTCCAGCCAACAGAGCCCACCGCGGCCGTGCCCCTGCACGTGAGGGAGTGCAGGCATCCCCCTCCTCTTCCTGACGTTCTCATTATTTTGGAGATTCCACTTTCTTCATCTTCTAGCACCTTGATGCCGAGTTATGTGGTTTTAAGATTTATTTTGGAGAAAGGGCATGTGCACACAGAGCAGTGGGGGGCGGGGGCAGAGGCACAGGGAGAAGCAGACTCAGGACCTCCGAAGAGTTAGGAAGAGCAGGAACTGAGCCGAAATCAAGGGTCGGGGCCTCGACCCATTGCACCATCCAGGCATCCCTGGAGTCACGGTTTTTAAACATTTTTACTGGGCGCCTGGGTGGCTCAGTGGGTTAAGCCTCTGCCTTGGGCTCAGGTCATGATCTCAGGGTCCTGGGATCGAGGCCCACGTCGGGCTCTCTGCCTCTGCCTACCTGTGATCTCTCTCTCTCTGTCAAATACATAAATAAAATCTTAAAAAAATTTTATTGATCGGTTTCACATTCCAAGACTGAAATTCGGGACAAGGAGACCAACACTTCGTGCCCACTTCTCGTTAGGGGGAGTGTGGAGTGAACTCATCTGGTCTTTATTAAAAGAACTAGAAAGCCTGAATACACCCGAGTTTGTATCACAAGCTGCAGCTCAAATACACACTTGCGGTCTTAATCTCCTGCCTGGAGCCGCCCGAAGTCAGGAGTAGAGCCGGAGTCTCC
>PITA01022180.1:0-30937 GCA_004023965.1 Spilogale gracilis | reverse complement strand
AAAAAAAAAAAAAAGAAACCAGAAAAAGAGAACATTAAACCCCCAGATCAGCAAAATTAAAGAAATAATAAAGATCAAAGATGAAATCAACAACTGAGAAAACCACTGAAACAAAAAACTAGTTATTTGAGATCATTAAAATTGATAAATTTCTAGCCAAATTAAGCAGGAAAAAGAGAGAAAATGCAAATTACCAGTATCAGAAATGAAAAAGGTAGCATTACTATAGAATCTACAGATATTAAAGAATATAATGGAATACATGACAGGTTTATGCCAATAAATTTGACAATTTATGAGGATCTCAAGAAATTCCTTGAAAAACACCAAAGTTCATTCAAGAAAAAAATAAATGACTTGAATAATTCTATACCTATTAAAAAGAAATTGAAACTGTAGTTTAAAACCCTCCCCAAAATTAAAAAGCATGCCCAGATGGCTTCCCTGGTAAAATCCACAAAACATTAAAGGATAAATAATACCAATCCTACAGAAACTTTTCTAAAACACTAAGAGAGGGAAATACTTCCCAGCTCATTTTATCAGGCCAGCATTACTATGATACCAAAATCAAAGAAATACATTACAAGAAAAGTACAGACACTAACATTCATGAAGCAAAAATTATAAACAAAACTTTAATAAATAAAACTCATTATCACATAAATGGGTTAACCCATCATAAGAAAATGAGATTTATCCCAGGAATAGAGTTGGTTTAACATTTCAAAATCAACCAATGTAGTTCATTACTACATTAACAAGCAAAGAAAAAAGCATGATTAATTCCAATAGATGGAGGGAAAGCGTTTGATAATTTCTGTCATATATACCTGATGTAAAAATAAATAAACCAAAAAAACTCTCAGAAAATTAGGACTAATTAGCATCTATGAAAAGCTAACAGCTAATATAATACTTAATAGAGAAGGACTGAATGCTTCCTCCCTAAGATCAAGAATGAAATACGGATGTGTGCTCTCACCACTTCTATTCGGAACTGTCCTAGAGTTTCTAGCCAATGGAACTAGTAGAGGAAAAGAAAAATAATCAGGTAAAGCAGGGGTAAAGTTTGGAGGGAAAAAAAGAAAAATTATTAATTCTGGGCAAAATAATGAGAAATGGGAACAGTGAAAAAATGCAGAAATGAAATCACACAGGAGAACAAACCGCCATAATTATGTCTAAGTAATGTATGTACAAACATTAGCTTCCTACTTTAAAACTGCCTAAGTAAAGAACTGAGTGAGAAAATACTAGGAAAGAAATAAATGCAAATTCCAAAGAACTTATTGAGAAAAACATATTATAATATGTTTTTGTTTATTTCAGCAAAGCATTCTTTAGGCAGCATTAACATATTCCCTAATGTGGATAGATAAACTACAAAAATCTAGTATAAAACATCTCCTTAACATTTCTTCTTTAAATTCCATAGTCCAATGTTTATTTCATTAATGTTAAAACAAAAATAAAGAGTAATGGAGCTTCAAAAGCTATAAAATTATAAAACACAGACTCTCAGCTGGGAAAGAAAACCGGGGTCAAAGAACGAGTAGGTCTACAAAGATCTACAAAGTTATAAAATTATGTATAGGTAATGGAAAAAGCACTGTCACTGCTCTAACATTAATCAGTTGTTTGACTTTAAGAATGACCTTTAGTCTCCCTGAAGCTGAGTTTTCTGCATCTGTAAAATAAAAGACTTAGACCAATTGATCTTCAATTTATCTTCATCACCTTTGAAAGTTTAAGATCCAATGATTCTAAATAAAATCATTAGCTAAAGGACATAAACAATGAGACAAATCTCTTCAACTGAAAGGAAAAACTAAAAATTTCTTTTATCTAAAATGAAGACGCTAGGGGTTTCTTGTTCATTGGTTAACCTGAATATTAATTACAATTGTCTGCTTTATTTTATTCACAATTAGCTTAACTGTATTATAAACTTAGGTATTATAAAATAATATGTAATTTTCATTCTGTACCTTGTTCGAACGTAATGACACTCGACCTCCACAACGAGCACAGAACTTTGTTTGGCAATATGAACAGTTATGGCCACATCCATCAGCAAATTTTGTTTTGTGACAAATACCACAGGTTGGAGCATCACCCTTCTGTTCTTGCTGCTGTTGTGACTCTTCTCCCATCTTCTTCACCTGCTCCTTGTACATTTCAAACTGCTGATGAAGTTTTCTGCAGAGAAAACATTTAAGAAAAAATTGGTTTCCTGATGGTCTCAAAAATAATAATTACAACAATCTAAATTTCATAAAATGAGAATAAAGAATAAAAATTCAATTATCTGATTATAGAATAACATCCTACATGGCACATGACAAAAGTGTTGCAACTAGTTCTGTGCTCTGACATATATAATAATTCAAGAGCCAATTAATACATGTTAATAGGGATAGCTCTTTAAGTTATAATTGTAAAATATCTATCTACCACTTGTAATATATTTTCAACCATATGCCCTAAAATATTTAAAATATTATTTTTCAAAGGTTTAGCTTCAGAAATAGACTGAGCTGATACACAGTACAGCCAAAACCTATGAACTTCTCAATTGGAGTAAGCTTAAGAATCCAAACAGCGGGGAAAACACTGGATGAGTGCTCTCACTAATTGTTTAAATCTGTTCAACAGTCTGGATATTAGTTGGCTTTAACAACATTGTGAAAGATTAGGAGCCATAGCAAATAAGGCTGTGCAAATAAAAGTAAGTCCAATTTTTATCTTAAAAACAAAACAAAAAAAATTAGAAAAAAGATGCCTAGAAAAAGGTATTATTTACTCTTTAAAAATAAATCCTGATAAAATGTTTCACTTCCATTATCTTCACAAAGGAAATTTTTAAATGTTTTAAAACTCTAATTAACTCTGCTTAAGATTTACAACACTGTAAAGAATGTCACTCACAACCTAAAAAAGACAAAAGGCTAAATAATCTACAAAATCATAACTTTTCTTGAGCACATCAGAGAGTTGAGGATATAAGGCATAAGGCAAACAATCTGAACTCCAAAGAGCAGCAAGCTGCTCCAAAGAGAAATGAAATACACTCTTTCACCATTGGCAGAGCAGAAGAGGAAGAAAAGAGCCACCATACAAGCAGGTGAGAGGAAATTAGTTAAAATTTTAACAAACTGTAAAAGGCCAAGTGTGGGTTAATATGACAGTCTGGGGTCCCAGACTCAAGGAAAATTCACATTCACCCACAAGCACTTTTCTACAGGCCTAGACTGGTTACTTATGAAGAAGATTGGGAGCAGGGCATAAGAAAAAACAGCTCTCTGGGGATACATACATGTAGCTGTAAAGAGTTAACTAGTGGCTACTGGAGTACAGGCACAATTCCCCCAGACCATCTCTCCTAAAAATGTCAAAGGTATAAACCACAGGGAGAAGGAAATTCTGTCATCTCCGGAGCAAAGGCAAAGATCCACTGCAGCTAAGGAAAAGGTTAAAGGGAAAAAACCTCTACCCATGAAAGAGGGACAGGAAACCATCTTCAGCCAACAACCTTTGCTCAAATGAAAGGCCTTTCATAACTAGGGGAGGGATGGAAATTCCTGTCCCAAACCTATCAGAGATACAAGGCAGATTTAATTCTCTGCAGGAAGGGCCTAAGAATTCTGAGCAAACCTCATCCATAAGGCCCAGATGGACGGTCCTATCAAAGACGAAGGGCAGGAAAACTTAGCAAAACACCCTTGCCCCTGCCACAAACCTAGAGTCAAGAAATAAGCATCAATAGCTTACTGATGGGGAAGGGGCAAGAGCATATGGAGAAATGCTCCCTGTGGAGTAGGTAGATGGAAATGGCTAAAGGGGTAGCAAAACACTGAAAAAGCTTCTGATACTCTTGCATTCATTCTAAATACAATGCAGCAGTAGCCCACTGGAGAAATCTGAAGACTGTGATACACTAAAGATAATGATGGCAACAACAAAATCTAAACCTATCTGAACTTCTGACCTGGTGATGATTAAATTTCCAACACTACCAGTCTGACAGAAAAGGCATGCCCACTTTAACGCATACATATAATTCAAAACAATGAGACTCAGGGGGAAATAGCAAGGAATAAACAACCTACTGTCAGGAGATAAAATAATTAATGTAATTAGATTCAGAGATGACAAGGATGATGTAATTATCAGAATTATCAGACAGACTTGCAAATAATTATTTTTTTAATGATTATAATTATTAAGGTAAAAGAGTCATAGAAAAAGGGTGACAACAGGCATGAACAGATGGGGTACCGAAGCAGAAAGATGGAAAGTGTTAAGAGTCATATGAAAATGTTGGAAGTAAAAAACATGGTATCAGAGATGAAGAATTTCTTTGATGGCCTAATGGATACATCTGAAAGAATTAAGGGAAAGATTAGTAAACTTGAAATACGTTAATAAAAAATATCCAAACAACAACAAAAAAAAGAGTTGGAGAAGGAAAGAAAAAAACAGAGCATCCAAGAACTAAATTGATCTAACATGTGAACTTGGTGTCCCAAAAGAAGGAACAGAACAGAGGAAATGTTTGAAGGTATAATGGCCATGAACTTTCCAAAATTAATAAAAGTCACCAAATCACAGACACATGAACCTCAAAGAACAAACACCACAAATGCACACATACCTAAACTCATCATAGTCAAACTGCTAAAAACCAAAAAAAATCATGAAAGCAGCCAGAGAAAATGATA
Organism: Spilogale gracilis; assembly: GCA_004023965.1. Taxonomy (NCBI): domain Eukaryota; kingdom Metazoa; phylum Chordata; class Mammalia; order Carnivora; family Mephitidae; genus Spilogale; species Spilogale gracilis. The sequence goes on along the minus strand of PITA01022180.1, from coordinate 26,213 downwards.
CATTATATGTAGAGAACTAATGATAAAAGTTACAGAAGATCATCTTTCAGAAACTATGGAAGTCAAAAGACTTTGGAGTAAAATCTATATGAAGAACTGACCCCCCAAAAAATCAGACAACCCAAGATCCCATATGCAGTGAAATTATGCTTCAAGAAATAAAGGCAAAATAAAGACTTTCCAGGCAAAGAAATGCTGAAATAATTTATTGTCAGAAGACATTAACCACAGGAATTTCAAGTAAGTTCTTTAGGCAGAAGGAGCATGATATTCCTTGAAAGTATCATATAAAAACCTGGAACACATAAAAATAAATGCTTATGTTTAAAAAAAAAGTCTCAAATCAGTTTCCAAAAAAAGAAGAGAAAAAAAGTTTTTTAAATTATAGAAGAAATCAATGAAACCAAATGCTGCTTCTTTAAAAAAAAATCAATAAAATCTATAAACCTCCAGCCAAAATAATGATAGAGCAAGAATGATAGATGGAACATCACTACAGACTCCACAGTTAATCAAATGAAATGCAAAAGAGTACAAGAAAAAACTATGAACAATTCTATGCCCATAAACTCTGTAACTTACATAAGAAATAGACTACAATAAAAATAGACTATTTCCTTGAAAGACTGAAACAGGTACACCTCACTCAAGAAGAAACAGAAAGACTGACAAGTGCCATATGTGTTAAAGACATTTAATTCCTAGTTTAAAACCTTAAAAAAAAAAAAAAAAACCTCTCATTCTCACTGGCTTTATTGATGACTTCCAACAAACAAGGAAGAAATAATGCAATTTTACATAATCTCTTCCAGAAAATAGAAAATAAGGGACCACTCCTTAACTAATTTCCTAAGACCAGCATTACTATGATACCAAAACCATATAAAAATATAATGGAAACTTATAGACCAATATTTCTCATGGGAAGATGAAAAATCCTCATATATTATCAAGCCAAATCCAGAAATACATAAAGAATAATAAATTACAAACAGGTGTCCTGGGAATGCAAGGTTGATTCCACATTCTGAATTTAAGCAATATAAGTCACCTTATTAACAGACTAAGGGGAAAAAAACATATAATTAGGTCAAAATATACTGAGAAAGCACTTGATGCAGCAACCTAGGAATATATAAAAACTTCCTGAATGCAACTGGGTTTCCACAGCCTACACCTGCAATTAGCCTACAGCTAATATCATACTGTACTGTGAAAGATTTAATGTTTTCCCCTCTCAAGTCAGGAACAGAGAAAGGTGTTCTCTCTCAATACCCCTAATCAACATTGAACTGGAAATCCCAGTCAGTGCATTAAAACAATAAAAAGCATAGAGATTGGAAAGGGGGATAAAATTGTGTGCAGATGGATAAATATCTATATATGAAATCCCAAAGAAACTACAAAAATATCTCCTATAATAAATGTGCTTTAGCAAGGTCACAAGATACAAACTAAGTATATCCCCAAAACTTGTATTTTTATATACTAGCATTGCATAACTGGAAAGCAAAATTTTTAAAAGTAGTCTACAATGGCATCAAAAAACAAAAGAGAGAAAACACTCAGGTACAAATTGAAGAAAATATACACAGGCTTTTTATGGTGAAAACTATAAAATACTAATAAAAAGAATCAAAAGAGATCTAAGTAACAGAAGAAATATGCTGTATTCATCAATGAGGAACCTTTATATTGTTAAGATATCAATTCTTTCCAAATTGATCTCTTGACTCAATGTTATTTCAATCAAAAACTCAGCATGATTTTTTGAAGAAATTGATAAGCTAACTCTAAAATTTATGTGGAAAAGCAAAATTCCTACAATAAGCATTTTGAAATAATTTGAAAAATATTTTGAAAATATTTTGAAAAAGAAGTTGCAGAATTCATGCCACCTGATTTCAAGACTTGTTATAAAAGCTACAGAAGTAATCAAGTCAAATACAGTATTAGCAAAGGATAAATACATACACTAATGGAATAGAATAGGGTCAAAAATAGTCCAATACTTAAATGGCCATTAATTTTTTTTAAAAAAAAGGTGTCAAGGCATTTAATGGAGAAGGAATAATCTTTTAAGCAATGAGAAATTCATGTACAAAAAAAGTAACTGGAAACCCATGTGTTAAAAAAAAAATGAACCTCAGGGTGCCTGGGTGGCTCAGTTGGTTAAGTGACTGCTTTCGGCTCAGGTCATGATCCTGGAGACCCAGGATTGAGCCCCACAACGAGCAGGAAAGCCTGCTTCTCCCTTTTCAGTCCCTCTGCTTGTGTTCCCTCTCTAGCTGTGTTTCTCTCTGTCAAATAAATAAATAAAATCTTTAAAAAAAAAACTATTAAAAAAATGAACCTCAGGTCACACTTTATACCTTATACAAAAATTAATGTATTATATAACTGCAATCAACAGATTACAGAATTAAATATAATGACTAAAACCACAAAACTCCTAGGAAAAAACACTTTAGGAAATCATGACCTTGGGTTAAACAAAGACTTCTTAGGTAGGCTAGGCAAGGATTTCTTCATAGGATGTAAAAAGTGTGATCCAGAAAGCAACCACTGGCAACATGTTAAATGAATAAGCACCACTGTGTTCCAACAAAATGTTATTTATAAACATGACATTTCAATTTCATGTAATTTTTAGTCACAAAATGTTATCACTTTTTTCTATGACTTTAAAATGTAAAAACCATTCTTAACTCACCACTTACAAAAAACAGCCAGTAGGCCATGTTTGGCCTACAGGTCATAGTTCACCCACTTCTATACAATATGAGTTCATTTATATGACATTCTGGAGAAGGCAAATTATGAGGGCAGATATCAGACCAATCATTGTTAGGGACTGCAGCTGAGTAAGGGAATGAAATACAAATGGGCACAAGGAACGTTTTGGGGTGAAGGAAATGTTCCATGCCTTGTTTATGGTAGTAGATATATAACTATGTTTTTTCAGAATTCACTGAAATGCATACCTCAAGGGGGTGAATTTTACTGTAAATAAATTATACCGCAAAAACCTTGACTTTAAAGAAAGCTAGTTTCAAAGTGCTAACCTAAAGTCAGTAGGTAAATTAAAAATAGAGCTCTGTGAGTGAGTCCATTGTATCACCTTAATTACAAACGCATACTGGAATGGTGTAGGAATACTTCACACCTAATATCAATACACTTAAATAACTATGCTAGTTTGACTTTTTCTGTAACTTCAGACAATACATTGTTTTTTTCCAGATTATCTCCCCCCAAAAGGGAAGCTCTGCTAACACAAAACAAGCACCATTACCCATAAAAGATGTACCAGAGCAGGTATGAGTTTAAGCGGACCATTGGATGAGCTCTGCACCATTTAGAAGAATTATCTTTCCATGTGTGAGATATATTGTACTTTTCTATTGTATACCTGTTGATACACTTATGATCTCTGACATTCCGCTGGGGAAATGGCTGAACCCAGCCAAGAGAAGAAGGCAGGAAGAGGAATATTAGAAACAGTTCTAGAGGCACTGGAATACTAGGCTGAAACAAAAAAGAATTCTACTTAAGTGAACTGTGCTAAAATACAGTGTCTCAAGGGAAGCAAAGCCCCATTCCACACATGAGGAGAAGGCCCATCATATTAGTTGCAAAGTTAGGAATCATGCATCCCGAAGTACTGTTTAAAGAACTATTTGAAACCCTCTTACAAATACAAAATTACAAACAAATAAAATCTTTTTTTTTTTTAAGATTTTATTTATTTGGCAGAGAGAAACACAGCCAGAGAGAAAACACAAGCAGGGGGAGCGAGAGAGGGAGAAGCAGGCTTCCTGCCAAAGCAGGGAGCCCAATGTGGGACTCGATCCCAGATCTCTGGGATCATGACCTGAGCTGAAGGCAGTCGCTTAACCAACTGAGCCACCCGGGTGCCTCAAAACAAATAAAATCTTAAAAAAGAAAAAAGAAAAAAGAAAAAGTAGGAGTATTAGTAATGGTGTATAGGTTTAAGGAGCTAAACAGGAGATTCAGATTCCTTGCCTAAAGGACCATATCCCTTTCCCATACATAAATAAGCAAAATTCTATCTCTGCTTCCCCACCCCATTCTTCAGCTAATCTAATCTAGTCTCCAGTCTACTCACTAATTCTCACAAAGTTCATCAATGGTCTCCCTGTACCTAAAATTAGTGAGCAAAATTTTTACTCTTTATCCTACTGAGTTTTAACCATATTTGAAATTATATTCAACTATGTTCACTGTCCCCTTGGCTTTCACAACGTGCTCCTCATTTTCCTGTATCTGCGGCCTTTCATTTTCTTTCTCCTTTGAAGTTCAAGATTCAGGCCTTCTTCTCTTTTCATTCTATAGTGTCTTCTTAGGCAGTCTTATTGCCTATACAAGGCTTCAATTTCCACCTACCTATAAATTACTTATTAATGTCAATGTCCAGCTCAGAAATCTCCTCTGAGCTTTAAAATTCAATTGCGTACTCGACATCTGTATTTGGAGATCCCAATGCCATCTGAAATGCTTTACGTGTAAAACTGAAATCATCATTTTCCTACCCAAACCAGATTCCTCCCAGTGTACGCTATTTCAGTAAATGGTGCTACCATTCAATTCCACGGCCTGAAGTCTAGAATTGTTCTGGAAATCTCTCTCTCCCTCACATGCATAATTTGCATAAAGCAAAACTGCAGATTGCAATATGCATAATGCATAATCACTAAGTCCTTTCAGTTTTACTTCCTGTATGTGTCTTAAATCCTTCCACTTGTCCCTGTATCCCCCTTGAGTGTCATAGGCCTTGTTACCACCATGCCCACCTGGTCTCCTTAGGGAGGCTACTCAGTTCCACACCTCTCTCCCTCGATCTCTTTTGGACACTGCAGGAAAACTTTGCTTTCCTAAAAGACACTGTTTAACATACTCTACTGGCTTCTGATTGCTCTTAAATAAGAAGAAAAGCACTTTTTCTGAAGACTTACAAAGCCCTGAATGTTCTGACATACATTCCCTCTTCAACCTCATTTTTGTGCTGTTTCTTTACCCTCATTCTGTTGATGCCACTCTGACCTTCTTTAATCCTTTAGTTTCATCATTGTGCATCTCATTACTGGTCTTTGCACTTCATACATGCTCTTGCCTCCATCTGAAAGGCACATTTTTTTTCTTTCTTTCACTTTTCTTAAACCCTGGGTATCCAGAACAGAACTTATCATAAGCTTGGCAGCACATATCCGTATCTGGCTCCTATTTTAATTATTTTCCCTTCCCCGATGTGATTTCTCTTCTATCGGGTAACCAGTCTTGTCAATTTACATAAATGGCATTGTGCCATCTACTTATTTCTGCTTCTTATATTTGCCATTCAGCTTTTTTTTATTTAAATCTAAATAAACTATAGTTAATGCATATGGTGATTATGGTAGATAGGTACTGTTATTATTTCTATTTTTATTCTATTTTTTAGAAAAACTATTTTGCTGGTGGTCATATGGTAAGCTGTTAAAGCCAGATCCAAACTCATTGTTGCTTCAGAATCCATGCTTTTAACCACTACGGTTTTTGCATCTAGTTCATGCATTTTAATGGATGTAAAATGCTCTATATATATTATGTCACATTTTATCCAATTTATTTTTTTGAAGTTGGCCCTGTATCACTTATCATTATATATATTTCCATAATGATATATTTATAGACCCATATACAGGCATACCTCATTTTATGGTGCTTCACTTTATTGTACTTTGCAGATACTGCCTATTTTACAAGTTGAAGATTTGGGCAACCCTGCATTGAGCACGTCTATCAGCCATTTCTCCAACAGCATTTGCTCACTTCATGTTTCGGTATCATTTTGGCATTTCTCACAATATTTCAAACTTCTTCATTATTATTATATTATGGTGATCAGTAATCAGTGATAATATAGCATTCTTTAGCAATAAAGTATTGTTTTTTAAGATTTTATTTATTTGAGAGACAGCATAAGATAGAGAGAGCACAAGCAGGTAGAGCGGCAGGAGAAGTTGAAAAGAGAAAGAAGGAGAAGGCCCAGCAGGAGCCTGATGTGGGTCTCAATCCCAGGACCCTGAGATCAGGACCCGAGCTAAAGACAGACACTTAACCAACTAAGCCACCCAAGTACCCCTAGCGATAATGTATGTTTAATTAAGATATATCTTTTTTTAGACAGAATGGTACTGCACACCATAGAGTACAGTATAGCGCACACATAAAAGTTTAAATGCAAAAACTTCATTTGACTCACTATGTTTCCACATTCACTTTATTGCAATGGTCTGGAACTGAATCCACAATCCCTCTGAGGTAAGCCTGTATGTCTTTCTCTGGGGTATATATGCAGGAACATAGTACACATTCTCAAGTTCACTAAATATTTCTAAACTGCTTTCCCAAGTGGCTTAATCTAGTTACCATCCCTGCAAAAAGGGTATGAAGGTTCCTGGTTTTTCTTATCTATGCCAATGTGTGATATTACTTAACTTATAAAATTTCTGCAGCTTTAATAGATATGAATTAATGTGTTTTTGTGGGGGTTTTTTTCCGTTCATGTTTGTCTGACTTCTAATAAAGTTCAGCCCATTGGACTGCCCCTCCTATGAATTGTCTATTCACTCCATTCTTTAAATACTCTGTTGGATTTTTTGTATTTTCCTTGCTTATTTGCAGCAGTATCCTACATAGCCTCTATGTTAATCATTTATAAGTTAAACAAAACAAATATCCTGGTCTGACACTTGACTGTTAATTTTGTACATGATGTTCTTTGTTAAACAGAAATCTTTAATTTTGAGGTAGTCAAATACATCAATTTCTTCCTTCATGGTTTGCAGTTTCAGTGGCTGGCTATAAAAAATACTTATCCCTAAGTCAGTCAGAAAAAAATTCTACAGTTTCTTCTAATAGCTTTATAATTTTGTCTCTCACATTTAGGCTTTTAATTGATCTGAAGTTTATTTTTTATGTGATGTGATGCAAGAATTTAATTTCAATCTCGTCCATACAGAGACTGCATTTTCCCAGCACCATTAAATAGTCCATCCTTTCTTCCACTTATTCGTGATGGCAATCTATCAGACACTAAGTTCCCACATGTGCATAGGTCTATTTACAGACACGTATTTTATTTCATTGGTTTTTGTGTTTGTTCCTACTCCAGAACAACACGGTCAGAACCAAACTCCAAATACAGTGAAAGGTCTAAAAGATCTTAAATATGTAAATTTTAATATATAATTTTCCAATGATATAAATCAGAGGTCAGCAAACTTTTCTTTAAAAAGCCAGACAGATATTTTAGGTCTTATGGGCCACAGGGCCTCAGCTACTCAACTCTCTCACAACTACTCAACTCTGCCCTTAGGATGTGGAAGTAGTCATAGATAATCCAAAAACAAGTAAGTTTGACTGTGTTCCAATAAAACTTTATTAACAGAAACAGGCAGTTGAGCAGGCAGGATCTGACCCACAGGCCACATTTTGCAGATCCTGGATATAGACAAAAGAGTCAAAGATACACTTTAATTAATACTTTAATTAAATAACAATTAAATTAAATACTATTTATTTGTACAAATATAAATATTTAAATACAAATAAATATTTAAAAGACATACACAATAAGATATCAATTTAGAAATACTGCTTTTTTTACCTCATTTGATAAAGTTATTTTATACAAAATTTTTTTAAAGATTTTATTTTTAAGGGATCTTTACTACCAATATGGGGCTTGAACTTATAACCCTGAGATCAAGAGTCACATGCTATACCAACTGAGCCAGCCAGGTGCCCCTATTTTATCCAAATTTTCATGTGTATTTTCTGCATCAATGTCTCCATCATCACTGAAGCAACTCAATGAACTCAATGTTTTCCAAAGTAAATTTTCTTCACTGAGTTATTTGAAAAGCTGAACTTGTCAATCCCCTAGTTCCTGGAAATCTTGCTATTTCTGGTAATTTTATACCCAGCCACATGTTTTTGTTTTCATGGTCTTCACAAGTTAACCATTTACATTACCCTTTTTTTTATTTGAGAGAGAGAAAGATTTATTTGAGAGAGAGAAAGCATCTGGGGAGGGGTACTGGGAGAGGGAGAGAGAGCCTTCAGCAGGGTCCAGGGTGAGCAGAGAGTCCAGTGTGGGGCTTTTCTCATGACCCTGAGATCAGGACCTGAGCCAAAATCAAGAGTTGGACACTTAGTCAACTGAGCCACCCAGGTTCCCATAAAATAATCTTTAAAAGGTTTTTTATGACAGCTTCCAACAATAGCCATTGTGAGGTCATATCTCCAGGAATTTCCAGACTGATGCTGAATTTCTTTATCTCCCCTTTCACAGGCTCAGGTCAGATTATCTCTATAGGTACAGATATGTTTGTTTGAGGCCCTTTCAGTGTAATACGTCTTCACCAAGAAGTACTTTGTAATTTGGGGCACTTGGGTGGCTCAGTCATTAAGTGTCTGCCTTTGGCTCAGGTCATGATCCCAGAATCCGGGTATGGAGCCCCGCATTGGGCTCCCTGCTTGGCCGAAGCCTGAGTCCCCTACTTGTGTTCCCTCTCTTGCTGTGTTTCTCTCTGTCAAATAAATAAAATCTTTAAAAAAAAAAAAAAAAGAAAAGTACTTCGTAATTCAAACAAAAGAAATCCTGGGCTTTTCATGTTGTAACAATTCCAAATAAAGCATCCTTTTACTATCCTTTTACTAGAAGGATAATCTCAGGGGAAAAAAAATTTTAAAGGAACAACACATATTCTCAAATAAATATTACTTTGGCTTTGTAACTCATTTTGATATCTGGCCAAATGAATCCTTCTCTTTGCTTTTTGCTTAGAATATTGTTTTCCTGGGACACCTGGGTGGCTCAGTCAGTTAAGGAGCTGCCTTCATCTCAGGGAATGACCCCAGGGCCAGGGATCGAGTCCCCTGTCAGGCTCCTTCCACAGCAGGAAGCCTGCTGCTCCCTCTGCCTTTTTCTACCTGCTGCTCCCTCTGCCTGTTTCTACCTCCTGCTCCCCCTGCTCGTGCTCTCTCTCTCTCTCTCTTTCTGACAAATAAATGAATATCATAAAAAAGAAAAAAAGAAAACTGCTTTCATATTTATAAATGTTTTTCTTCCATTTAAATGTTTTAATCCTTTTATTCCAGTCTCTTAAAAATCTTGGTAGAATTTCTACTAAAATTTCATTACCTTTATAGATTAGTTTTAGGAGACTCGACATCTTTACTATGTTGTGTCTTCCCTCCTGCTACACGGTGAGTCCATTTATTGCCAATCTTCAAAAAACAGTAGCCACTTTACAGGTGAATTATTTTAACTCAAGTTTTTTCACTTTAATTCATAATACACCCCCCAAGGAGTCTACAGATAGACCTATGTTTCAATTTAATTGGCTCCCCAATTGTATTTTGCTTGCATTATATCCTATGCATTTAAAAAAAAAACATTATTTTCAGATGGAGTCTATAGGATTCACCATCTTGTCAAAGCACTCATATAAAAAAACAGATTAGAGGGCCTTCGGCTCAGGTCATGATCTCAGGGTCCTGGGAACGAGGCCCACATTGGGCTCTCTGCTTGGCAGGGAGCCTACTTCCTCCTCTCTCTCTGCCTGCCTCTCTGCCTACTTGTGATCTCTCTCTCTGTCAAATAAAGAAATAAAATATTAAAAAAAAAAAACAGATTTAAGATGTCTATGACATACTCTCATGTTTTATATGTTGTTTCATAAGAAAAGTAAAAGCAAGTTCTCCAACAATTTCACGAAGCCCATGTAACCATGCTACTCTGTACTCTTCACTGCTAGAACTCTTCATTATACTCACTGCACTTCAACACCACTTCATTAAGAAGGTATTCCTCAGCATCTCTGACTACATCAAATCCTTCCATTATATATTCCAAGTGCTACAGTGCTTTGCATTTCTACATTCGTCTTTTTATTTGCATATATGATTATTTGATTAACACCTCTCTTATTAGAAATTGTAATTCATGAGGACTGTTTTGTCTGTTTCTGCTGTCCATTTTATCCCACTGATAGGAATGATGCATGCCCCATAGCCAAGTTCTCAATAAATATTTACCAAATGTTTGAATTAATAGTGAATAAACAAATGTGTACTACGTGTGCACTGTTTCACAAGTGATGGAGCAAAAAATATAAAGTTGAATATGAACCAATTCTGTCATCAATAAGACAGACATATATGAACAAGTATAGACATGAGGTGAATATAAATAAGCTATGTAACACAAGGCAAAATGATACATACGTTAAATAAATATTTAAGAAAATTGGTGCTGGAGCACAAAGTAAAGAGCCGTTAATTGTAATTGGTGTTGGCATGACTTCCTATAAGAATTCTATGACTTCACATAAGTTTTTAAATATCCTGCTTATTCTGGACTTGAAGGATACGCAAAATTGTGATCAGCAGAATGAAGAATGATTCAACCTGAATATGCAAAGCATGAAAACAGATGGAAAACTCAGGAAGTTGAAAGTATTGTCTTGGCATAAAGTATGTATGAGAAAAGAAGGGGAAGAGAAATAGAATAGAAGCTGGAAAGGCAGCTTTGGGGAGAATATCCTGACTTTCTTGCTAAGAGTAATTCCCCATACTATTTGATATCCAACTTATTTTGCCATATCAGAAATCAGTAAGAGAAAGCTGAGAAATATTATAAATCTCAAATAAAGCAGATTTTTGGCTCCCTCTCTGTAGGCTAAAAATACTTCTTCAAAACAGTTTATAACGGTTGCACACACACGCGCACAAACACACACACACAAACCCACAAACCCACACTGAAACACTCTTTATATTAATATTTACATGAAGTTCTTTAGATAATATTCTTTATCTTTAATATGTATCTTTAATATAAATAACTTTGCTTCCGTGTTTCATGATGCCATTATAACCAATATGCAAAAGGCAATGAAATTCAGAAGGTCCATTTCTTAAACAACAATGAAAACTTATATAATCACCAGATATAGAATCTTTGGATTGAAATGATTATTTAATTCACAAGAGGAAATCATCCTTATGTTAGAAATTGAGATTTAAAATAAGTAAAAGTATGCTCGTAGCTTATTATTTACAATAAGAAATGATTCATCTTGAATATGTAGATACCCCTCTCTAGTGTCAAGAGGAAAGTGTTTCACTGCTGATGTGAAATTTGTTTCTTAAAGAAAAGTGTTTAACAAAGTCAATTCTGGAGGAAAACAAAAACAATAAATAGAAGAAACATTTTAAGACTATTACAAATCTCCGACCTTCAAGTTCTTTCTCCTTAACCAAAGTAAAGTACTTCTTTGAAAAAGGCATTAGGAAGTAAACCACTTTTTTATGCACAGCTCCTGGGTAAAATACTATTTGCTCATCTAAAAAATAATGATAAAAGGAAAAAACAAAACTCTGATCACATCATTTACATTTTTTGCAATTTGTGCAAAATATATCACACTTAATCTCAGGTTGATGTAGATAACTCTAAACCTTGAACTACGGCATAATCTAGTAACACAATGTTATTTACCTTGCTGGCAACCAAGATATCCGAAAACTAAGTCTAACATTAACACTAGAACAACAATGTTCTACAGTTCTCCAAACACGCCATACTCTTTCACACCGTTGCAGAGGCTGTTCCATGCACTAGACTATAATTTATTTATTTACTTATTACTTTTTACTTAATACACTCTTTTTCAGCATTCAAGACCTAGTTCAGATTTCAGCAACCCTGTCTTCCCCACCACCTGAGACAGTCAAACACTCACTCTTAAGTTACACTTCTAAACAATATATTGTATTGTAATTATTCTTACGTATATTACCTATCTAGGTCCTTTCATCTTCTGCCCAGCTCTGTGTCCGTGACACATACTAGGTTATTATTTGTGGCTGATTTAAAATTGAGTTGAGGGCGCCTGGTGGCTCAGAGGGTTAAGCCTCTGCCTTCGGCTCAGGTCATGATCTCAGGGTCCTGCGATCTAGGCCCACATCTCTGCTCCGCAGGGAGCCTGCTTTCTCCTCTCTCTGCCTGCCTCTCTGCCTACTTGGGATCTCTCTCTCTGTCAAATAAATAAATAAAATCTTTTAAAAAAATAATAATAAAGTAAAATAAAATTGAGTTGAGGAATTCTGAATAAGCAAGAAAAATCAGCATTTCAAGGACATTTATGGCAGGAAAAAAGATTTTTCTTTACTCATGGTCTAAGTCCTGATTTCACTTTCTATTAGCTGTATGAGACTGCTGGAAGGTTATTTAGCTTAGTCTTCATCTGTCAGGTGGGATTTTAACATAGAGTTACTATGATGATTGAAATAACATATGAAGACAACCTAGCGCAATATTTCCCCATTCTCTCTTCTCCTTTATGTGTTATGTCTGAACTTGAACTTGGTTGGCTCCTTTCCTTATAGAAGAAGCATCTGTTCCCATGTTCTACATTACCTATAATACAATGTTTGCGTATTGTCTGAGTGTCTAACATTTTTACCTTTCAAGGAAGTAAAATTATGTATTGGATTAATCAAATATGAAACTATATTTTTATATTCTCACTCTTCCTAACGACGATTATTATTCTAAGGCTTAAAGTGAAATGATATTTATAAAGTTTTCTTTAACAGTCCAAATCTGTGACACTGTAACCTTAATATAGGACATGATTATTAACAAAACTGAAGCATTAAAATAAATACCACTTTAACACTGATTTTCATTAGAGAATGAATTTGACATAGGGCTTTCTACAAGTTCATGGCATGCAGTTCTGGAACAATATCATTAAGTGTAGGTACAGGTTTTTTTCTTTTTTAGAGTGCTTTCCAAACTGCAGAGTGCAACCCAACACTAGGTACAAATCAAGCTAGCTGGCCAAGACTCATAACTTTGTAATAAAATAGATCACAGCATTGGCAAGAGTACAAGTAAGCATTTCATGCAAATCTTGTCTCTATTATATATTAATATGTGTATGTAGTATGTATATATTGGGTTACAGTACAAAATAGATTTCTTCAATAGATGGAAGCTTAAAAAAAAGAAGTATGAAAACTATTGCATTACTAATCATCTAAGAGAACGAATTTACGTCCTTTTATAATAAAAGAATAAACATATGCCACATAGCTGACCATCCCAGACCCTTGGCAGATCTCTCCTCTGAACTTCTACAAATCTCCCCCAAGTGACTATTATAACTCTAATGTTTCTTATAAAGTGCAAATCAAATCATATCATCTTAGGTGCTGTTCCTCTGCCTGGAATGCTTTTTCTCCCTTTCTTGGACAGGTGCAGAGCTAATGAAACACCACACAATAAAACACACTCAAGAAACAACACCAAATAAATAAATGGGAAACTAGAGAGTAACGACCCTGACATAAGGATTAGCTTTATTATTTGAAAATATTTTAAAATAGCTTAAGTACTTCATTTCCACAAATAACTACAAAATTTTCCTCAAGAGTAACAGGAAAAAACAATAATGGCATCAGAATATATATAGCAGCACTATTCATAATAACCAAAACCTGGAAAAATTTCAAATGCGTATCAGTAGTAAAACAGATAAACTGTAATATATTCAGAAACTAAAGCACCATAAAGCCAGGAGAATGAATGAAATACAATCACATGCAATCATTTAGGGAATCTCACAAATATGTTGAACAAAATAACACAGATCGAATAGAATACATACTACATGATTCCATTTGGGTAAAATCTAAATATATTATATATAATCTGTAGTGCCAGATAAAAGGATAAGGCTATCCTCTGGGGTGGGAAGCAATCTTCCCTGGATGGGAATATGAGAAAGAGATACTAGAGGGCTGGTAATATTCTTTTTTTTTTAATATTTTATTTATTTATTTGACAAAGAGAGAGATCACAAGTAGGCAGAGTGGCAGGCAGAGAGGCAGGAGGAAGCAGGCTCCCTGCCAAGCAGAGAGCCCGATGTGGGCCTCGATCCCAGGACCCTGAGATCATGACCTGAGCCAAAGGCAGAGGCTTTAATCCAATGAGCCACCCAGGTGCCCAAGGGCTGGTAATATTCTACTTCTTGTCTCAGTAATGGTTTCCAAATATGTTCCAGGAATTCAACAAGTTGCATTTTTTCAATTTGTGCATTTTTCACTACATATGTTATGTTTCAATAAAAATTTTACTTGGTAATAAGCATTTTGCTACTTTTATCAATTTTTCTAATGCATTTTCTTTTTTTTTTTTTTAAGGTTTTATTTATTTGACAGCGAGAAACACAGCTAGAGAGGGAACACAAGCAGCGGGAGCGAGAAAGGGAGAAGCAGGCTTCCCGTCAAGCAGGGAGCCCGATGTGGGGCTTGATCCCAGGTCTCCGGGATCATGACCTGAGCTGAAGGCAGTCACTTAACCAACTGAGCCACCCAGGCGCCCCTAAGTGCATTTTCTGAATAAGCAATCTATCGTTCATAATTCTTATCTATTTATCTCTTTCGTGAGCTACAAGGAATTTAAGGTAGTTCAAAGGTACGTGATTAACGTGGTCAATGTTAGACTAGACTGGAATCTATGTCAGACCTGGAAACTCACCATGTGCAGAAACTGCCTCACTATCTCACAACTGCATGTCAAGTGCTTTGACCAGTAAGAATATAGCTTACATGAAAACATCTTTATCCACATCATTCTCAACCTTCAGAAAAAGCAGAAAGACCAAGTATTTTTTGTTTTCATTTGTTTTTTGGTTTGGGGGGTGGTTTTTAGAGAAAGAGTGTGTGCATGCTCCTGGGAGCAGCACAGGGAGGGACAGAGGGAAAGGGAGAGAGGGAATCCCAAGCAGGCTCTATGCCCAGTGCAGAGTGCAAAGCTCGATCTCACAGTTCTGAGATCATGACCTGAGCCAATATCAAGAGTCAAATGCTTATCTCACTGAGCCACCCAGTTGCCCCCCAGTTAAGCTTTTTTTAATTTTTTAAAACATTTTATTTATTTGCGAGAGAGATAGCAGGAGCAGGAGTGGGGGGCTCAGGGAGAGGGAGAAGCAAAATACCCCCTGAGCCAGAAGCCCAAAGCAGGACCCAATCCAAGGACCCAGGGATCATAACCTGAGCCAGAAGGAGATGCTTAACCGACAGAGCCACCCAGGCAACAAGCCCCCCAACTGGAATTTTTAAAGTAAAATCAAATTAAGAATATATTCAAGGAACTTCCAATTTCATTGTTATTTGCCTTCAAAACAAGAAAAATCGACCCTATTTGAGATCCATCCCTTATGACTTAATAACAGGCTGCCTGTGCATTTAGAAATTTCACCCTGACCCTAGACTCAGCTCTATTGAAAATTAACATGATTAAGTACAGCAAAA
Organism: Spilogale gracilis; assembly: GCA_004023965.1. NCBI lineage: Eukaryota > Metazoa > Chordata > Mammalia > Carnivora > Mephitidae > Spilogale > Spilogale gracilis. The sequence continues at coordinate 10,817 of PITA01022180.1, read as the reverse complement.
GAATCAAGTGATATACTCATTCTTATCATCAACAGGTATAAACAGTCTCCAAAAATCCTTCTAAGGTACTCTCTATGACCTGAAACTTAAAAATTCAGTGTTCTGGAAGAGACAGGAGAGAAAAAGTACTCCGAAGTCTTAAGGAAAAGACTAAAACAAGCCATGTTGACCATTAGCACTTCAGGAAAAGCCTCAAAATGTTGATCCTTGGGTTTATGCTTTCTACCTCAAAAGACATAAATAATTTTGCCTGGACTGTTGGAAATCTGCTCCATCAGGAGAACTTAAATAGGAGGATCTTAAGATTCCTCCAGAAGCAAATAATCTTGGGATTGAAAGCGCTGACAACTCCTGGATCAAAGAGATGACTAACCAAAATCCATAGTTTCCATCCAAGAAAAGAATGATTTTCTGATATCTCTACTTCCCCTTTTTAAAATTATTTTCTTAGGGTACGTGGGTGGCTCAGTTGTTAAGCATCTGCCTTCAGCTCAGGTCATGATCCCAGAGTCCCCGGATCAAGCCCTGCATCAGGCTCCCTGCTCAGCAGGAAGCCTGCTTCTCCCTCTCTCACTCCCCCTGCTTGTGTTCCCTCTCTAGCTGTGTTTCTCTCTGTCATATAAATAAAAAAATAATTTAGATGAATAAATAAATATTATTTTGTTTGTTTTTAGCTTAGTTATTATTATGCTTTGGTACTCTAATGATCAACTAAAGGTTTCTCATATGCTTTCATGTGTTTTCATTCTTATCACATTTTAAATCTCCTTTAGTCTTTCACTGCCACCTGATAAAACACAAAAATCTCCCTATAATCCACTGACAAAATTTAACAGATGTTCCTAGAAATACTACATGCAGTAAATTTCCCTCCTGAAGCATTTCTGTATTGGAATTTTCTTCCTCTTATGAACCCTAACCTTCAGTCTTACAAAAATGTAACGTTGCTCCCAAGTCACTAGAGCAGTTTCAACAGAATCAACAGTATCAGGAGTGGGGACTAAAATTATAGTTATCTTTGCTTTAGTAGCAAAGCTTTATCTTCAGGCATCCCGAAAATTTCCATCTCATTGTAATAAATGAAAATCAAATGTTAACTGCAGTAGATGTACTACTGCTCATTATATAGAGTCATCTATCTTCATGATCATATGGAAAAACTTCCTAGACTTCCTTGTAGTTAGTTAAGAGCCTTGTGACAGGTTTGGGGAATGAGCTGTGAGCAAAAGTGACTGGTCTTAGGTAGTTAATAAGTTCTCCATTCTCCATTTGTTCTCTTCCTCTGATGCAGCAACCCTGATACCTATGTGTTCCAGTGGCTTACCAACAAGATAGAAAGAGCCTGGATCCCTGAATTGCCGCTTTGAAGAGAAGCATTCTATAATCCTATAGATAAGTCTCAGTATTTTTTAGTGGGCCTGTGTCCCTGGGCTATGACCTTCACAAGTGTCTCCTTTCACCTTTCAGCGAGATGGAAAAGCTAGGGAGGACTGCAATTGGGTATTCCCCTTCTCCCATGTTGTCTAGGTAAAGTAGTTTCCCTTGAGAACAAAAAGCTCTGAGTATATTTCAAAATGGTTACTTTTACCCTTCGCTGCTGAAAGTACAAGAGAATTTTTCACCGACCTTCACCTTGAGAACCTGGTGAGGTTCCTGGAGACAAAGCTCACAAAACTGGGGATGTTGAGAAGGTTGTTCCCCTAAGGCTGGGCTCTCAGGAAATTTTGACTCTTAAGTCAGTGCACACTCAGCCTTCAGTCTGGGTTCCATCAGTTAGAGTTTAAATTTTCCTACCAGATCCTAACTCCAAGAGTTTCTGTTCCTAGTCAGCCGTGGTTCTTTTTCTTTGCCTCTCCCTCCAATTGTCAGGGCATTAATTTGCCCTGTGATTTCAATTATGTGATAAGTCTTAAAAGAGTTGCTGATTTTCAGTTTGTTCAGCCTTTTCTTTTTTGTTTTTTTTTTGTTCAGCCTTTTCTTATTTCGAGGATGAGAGTAACAACTTCCAAACTTTTTATGTGTCAAAGAGGAAACCAGAAAACCTCCACAATATTGTTTTTCATTGTGCATCAGCATGTCTTTTTCCCACTTGCATGTGAAATATTTGTGAGAGCAGGAACCATCGTCCTTTCATCTCTGGATTCCTAGTACCTGCACAGCATTAGAATTCTTCAGGGCTCGGGCGCCTGGGTGGCTCAGTGGGTTAAAGCCTCTGCCTTCGGCTCAGGTCATGATCTCAGGGTCCTGGGATTGAGGCCCGCATCAGGCTCTCTACTCGGCAGGGAGCCTGCTTCTTCCTCTCTCTCTCTGCCTACGTCTCTGCCTACTTGTGTGTCTCTCTCTCTGTCAAATAGATAAACAAAACATTTTTTTTAAAAAAAGAATTCTTCAGGGCTCAATCATGGTCCTTCTTATCTGCTCTTTTCCACAATCTCTCTAAGTTATCTTATCCATCTAGCTTTAACACCAAAAGCTGTAACTCTAGCCAATCCATATCTCTCTTTCAAAGTTGGCTAATTTATAATATCTGAAACATAAAAAGTTTAAAACTTCTATTTTAATGGCTAGTCTTAATCTACTCATCCTTTCCCCATCTTGATCAGAGTTAATGGCATCACCACCCAAACAAACTTCAAAAATACAGACTCAAGAAACCTACGCTATTATAGCTTTGAATAATCACAAAATGGATTTATATAAATTCATTAAAATGAAATTACTATTCAGGAAATATTAGACTTTGAAGACTATCTGATAGAATACTTATTCTACTATAAAAATATCTACATGGAGTATAAAGAAACATAAGTCTTATTTTTTATATATTAAATGAATACCTGGAATTCAGTTCTGAGAACTAATTTTATAGATGAATGAACAGAAAGTAAGCAGAGGAAGTTATCCCATTCAAATGGTAGTCAAAGAGAGTAGAAAATTAGATGACTCAGAAAGAAGTCTTAGAACACGGAAAGATGAATTAAAAGAGAATTCATAAGTATCCTGGTTTTGGGGTCAGAAAGATAAAATGAAAGCTTCTGGAAAATTATATACTAAAAATCTTCAGCATAACAGGACTGTGAGAGGAAAAAAGTAACTATTAAGAGAATATGTTAATTCTCAATTTATTTATTTTAATTTTTTTAAGATTTTATTTATTTATTTGACAGAGAGAAACACAGCGAGAGGGAACAGGGGGAGTGAGAGAGGGAAAAGCAGGCCTCCCACCAAGCAGGGAGCCCAATGCGGGACTCGATCCTGGGACTCTGGGATCATGACCTGAGCCAAAGGCAGATACTTAACGACTGAGCCACCCAGGCGTTCCTCAATTTATTTTTTAAGTAGGCTCCATGCCCAGTGTGGAGTCCAATGTGAGGCTTGAACTCGCAATCCTGAGATCAAGACTTAAGTTGATATTAAGAGTTGGACACTCAACCAACTGAGCCACCCCAGCAACTCTAATTCTGAATCTTTAAAACTGCATAAATCACAGATTAACAAGAAGAATGAGTTGCCTAAGATACTTTAATGGAAATAGTACCTATTAAACAAGTATGAATTTTTAAAACATCCAAAAGTACTAGTATTTTCTCCCAACATCTTCCTATCCAAAAATCAAAGCAAACTGAATTATATCTATATTGAAGTAAAGCTATTTCTTTTCAAGTTTGCCTTGATCTTTGTTTATGCCAATCAAGTCACTTTATTTCAATAATTAGACATTTCTAAATGTCTAACTTTTTAAAGTTACTAAACAAATATCTATTTTATTTAATGTCCACTGTAATCTACTATATAATAACTTAATCTTGATTACTTTCTGAAACTTACAAATAAGATACATAACTGAAGTCATTTAATACTGAGGCAAATTTGCATCTAATTTTATTTTGATAGTAATTTTACTATTTTATGATGTTTCAGTGCCTTAGGGAAAATCAGCAAAATAATGATATGGTATGCATTTTAACACAATTTTTTATTAGAAAAAGTTTACTAAATTCATTTCTATTCCTTGTAGCACAGTATTACACCATAAAAGGATAAAACATGTAAAATTAGTTGTAAAGAAAGGTTTGCTGAGTTCCTCCTATAGATCAGGCATTCTGCTAGATGCCCAAGATTAAACAATGGATAGGACAAAACAGGTCTTGAGTTCACCTAGATTAAATATTTCAATAGTTCCCATTTTAGAACTACATAGATAGTAGATCCCCCATGCTTCATCCTCCTCAGTTTCACTTTCGGTGCTTTCAGTGACCTAGGATCCACTGGGGTCTAGAAGCAGAAGATCCTCCTGCCATATCCTCAGAAGGTCAACAGTGGCCTAACATTATGCCATTGGACCTGTATCATTCCCTTCATTTTTTCTCATAATGTAGGTACCTAATGCTCTCACATCATCACAAGAAGAAGATGGATATTATACAAGATATGTTGAGAGAGAGAATCCACATTTACATAACTTTTATTAGAGCATATTATAATTGTTCTATTTTATTATTAGTTATTATTGTTTATCTCTTAGGGTACCTAATGTATAAATCAAACCATATCATATGTACAGGAAAAGAAACAGTAAATATAGGCATTATGTGCCTGCTGTCTGCTGTTTCAGGCACCCACTGGGGTCTTGGAACATATCCGCAGATAGGGTTGAAGGGACTACTCTATAAACTATTAGAAGTAGTATACCACAACATAATTTTAGGTCGGTTGAAACTAAACCACTGACATATTTTAAAATAAAATGCACACGAGGTAATAGAAAATGAATGAGCAGATTACCCTCAGCCATAAGAAGACAAAAAGACCTTTATCCTCCAGTCTGCATTAAAGGCAGACATGAAAGTTTCTCTATTTCATCTTAGGACTCCTATAGTAGTCATTCTCATCCTCCCCTAGCATTCATGCCACTACTCAATCCGTCCATCCCTACAAGCAAACCATCTCTCCATAACCAGAGCTCCCACTTTAAAAAAAGCACAGAGGCTGGGAGCCTAGAGGTAAGAGCGCATTGGAGTAAGATGACAGTTATCATGGAGAGATTAGAATTTAAATATATACAATCTTTCTCACATTCTCAGTTACTTCTACTTCAAAATATAAATAATATTACTGGCACAGAGTTAAAAAGAGATGCGTGAACAATTTTTTAAAGAATATTTTCTATTCTACTAACAACTGAAATAAATGGAATTTACTTTTTTAATGTTTTAGGTCAATTGGAGAATAAATTGCTGCATTTCCCAAATTATGTTGATAACTTAATGGAATGTTCAGTGAAAACAGGACTCAATGGTCAAGTATGTTTAGTAAACATTGAATGTTCTGGGACGCCTGGGTGGCTCAGTTGGTTAAGCGACTGCCTTGGGCTCAGGTCATGATCCTGGAGACCCAGGATCGAGTCCCACATCAGGCTCCCTGCTCGGCGGGAAGCCTGCTTCTCCCTTTCTCACTCCCCCTGCTTGTGTTCCCTCTCTCACTGTGTTTCTCGCTATCAAATAAATAAAATCTTAAAAAAAAAAAAATTGAATGTTCTAACCCCTTCGGAGCATTTTTAGACCCTCGAAAGTATTATAATAAAGAAAATAGCTTGACCTCTTTTTTTTCTGCTTGACCTTTTTTTAAAAGACTCCCTGACCAAAGACAGAATTGGGGAGTTAATATTTCTCAATGTCCTCTGAATTATTTTTGAAAGAAACACACTTTAGAATATAGTGCATAATTGGAGGAAGATGTTTTACTGGACAAAGATAATTTACATTATCCAAACTAAAACTGAGGGCAGAACTAAGTCTCTTCACTTTTACTACCCTATAAATTTACCCTATAAATTTCTTTTTAGAGTTCCATAATAATTAAAGATGAAAGTATAACCTAATAATTGTTGTTTCTGAGGAATAATATTCCAAGGGCAGCATTTTAATACATACTCTTCAGTATGTTATGTTATCAGAGATAATATTTAGTCTATACAGATCAGCTTACTTACGTCTGGGGCTCCTTTTCATTTTGTTGTTTTTGCTGGGGCTGAAGAACGTTATTTACCAGTTCAGTGATCCCACTAAAGGGAAACCACCTGTTTAAATAAGCAAATAATGTGACTGAATAACCAAACGAATAACAAGGTAGGTCAAATGTTGTCTTAACCATAATAATGAAGATACACAGGCACAAAAGCTACAGCCAATGGAAATGTGAGCTCCAATTATCATCAGGCAGTCAGAATGTAGGGAAATTAAGTTTGAACACTTAACCAGTCCCCAAGCAGGCAGCAAAAAACTACATCCAGTCAATATGTGGATGAAGTAAGAAGCTGCAGGCAGCTCTCTTACAAGCCAGAGAGTCAGAAAGCAGAAGACACACTAGCTGCAGACTATCCAGTATTAGTGTAAGCTAATACCACCCAAGGTGCAGAAAGCAGAATATGGCAAAGGTACAGAAATCAAGCCTACTGCACTCTTAATACATTTACTTACTGTGTCGGTTGTGGTTTGTGTTCTTCTTTGACCCTAAAAAGATAAGTTTGCACAACTGAGTGCACTGTACTAAGAAAAAGTTTGTCTCTACAATTGGTGGTCACATAAAAATAAAAAATGAGGTTTGTTACATCAAAAAGGTTAGTGTTTTGCTATTTGGAATTATGCATTTAAATTAAGCTGATACAAAAAAAGAGAAGTTGAGTCACTTGTTCTGAATAAAGGACTGATACTAAAACTCTACTATTGTTTTAACGATTCCATGACTTAGTCCTCAAGTTCTCTCCATATTTTTATTAATATTGATAATGAAGCTTTTAAAATACTTAAAGTTCCATATTAAACGCAGTTATATTTGTTATACAGAAGACAAATTGATTTCTTCTTTATTTTTTTAATTCTTCCTTAATGTAAATTGAAGGCATAAATATGTATATTTATATATATATAAGTGTATAGTTTTATAAATGTATTTTAAAAGCCTTACAAATGAATTTATTTATTGCTTAAAGGAGCAGTTAAGAGAATTGGGGGTTATGTATCCAATCTACCTAAAATAACTATGTATATTAAATTTTAAACATTTATAAGCTAAAGTAAATTATTCATATAAGATAACAGACTAAAAATGCATTTAAACTACAGTCAACTCAGTGCTTCATTGAAATAGCACTGGATATTTACAAGGCTGAGAAAGTTCATTACCCAAGGGTACTGGATTCCTCTGAAATTTGGCTTCCCACACTTTACCCAGGACTGGTCCTAAGAGGTAAACTTCTGATGCAATGATCAGTTCATTAGCTTTTACTTTCCCAAAGAAAGACTAAGAATTGGTAACTAAAATTGGTAACCAAAATCTAGGACTTTCATAAGGAAAATATATTAACACTGTGCATTAAACTCTTTTTAGATCAAATTGATTTTCTTTTCCAGTGTGTTTGTATTTATAATGATAAAAGCAATAAATGAAAAGGTATACCCTTGTAACATTTTTGTGCCCCAATAGATAAATATAATTGACAATTATGTAGCTCTGTATTAAATAAAAAATGAATATCCTGTGTTCTCTGCATAAACTTCAAAAAAGTGTAATAGTTTTATCCTAGAGCTAAAGCCACATCATGTAATATTTAAGTATGGTCACAAAATGGATTAATAATAAAGACTGTATTTAGCACAAAGTATCCTATCAACAAACAAACACAAAAAACTTAGAGTGACACTGGATTCTATCCTGAAAACCTATTGTATTTCCTAAAGACTAAGATAAGAATCTCTTAACATTTCAAAACAAAATAGGTCCCAAACAGATAGTGACAGAGAAAGACTACCTTTCTCTTCAAAATGGAGAACAATGCAAGATTACCTTTCACCAAATGATATGTATGTTAAAAACAATAAATATTTAAATAAATAAATAAATATTGAAATAAACATGAACATGAGGAAACAATATTGTTAAAGAATTCCTGTTCATTTTATTGTTATAACAATACTGTTAAAGAATTCTGCAAGGAATCATGTTGCTTTTTAATTAGTGACAGAAGTTTTCATCATAAACCAAGTGATATTAATCTACCAATCAGTTCCTAATTTCAAAATCTTTACTTGAAAAAGTAACAGACATAAAAACGTTCATTACCAATTCAGAAAGTATTTCCGGGCATTGTGAAATGTCTATATGTGAAATATACAAACATTTGCACCAGCTTCCCAAATAAAATATGTATCATAATGAGGCAGTTAAAATATTTATCCTGTCAGGTGGCCAACAAATACATGAAAAGATATTCAACATCACTTACTCCCAGGGAAATTCAAACCAAACTACAATGAGTTACCACCTCACACCTGTCGGCACGGCCATAATCAACAACACAAGAAACAACAGGTGCTGGTGAGAATGTGGAGAAAAAGGAACACTCGTGCACTGATGGTGGGAATGTAAACTAGTGCAGCCACTCTGGAAAACAGTATGGAAATTCCTCAAAAAAATTAAAAAAGAGAACTACCCTATGATCTAATAGTCACACTACTGGGTATTTACCCAAAGAATACAAAACCCCTAAATTCAAAGGGACACATGCACTCCAATGCTTATAGCGGCATTGTCTACAATAGACAAATTATGGAAGCAGCCCAAGTGTCCATCAATAGATGAACGGATAAAGAATGTGCAGCATATATACAACAGAACATTATTCAGCCATAAAAAAAGAATGAACTCTTGCCATTTACAATGACATGAATGGGGCTAGGGAGTATAATGCTAAGCAAGTCAATCAGAGAAAGACAAAAACCACATGATTTCACTCATGTGGAATTTAAGAAACAAAACAAATAAGCAAAAGAGAAAGAAACCAAGGAACAGGTTCTTAACTATAAATAACAAACTGATGGTTACCAGAGGGGAGGGGAGGTTGATGAGGGAATAGGTTAAATAGGTGATGAGGAGTAAGGAGTACACTTGGTGGGGTGCCTGGGTATCTCAGTCAGTTAAGCGTCTTAACTTTCAGCTCAGGCCATGATCCCAGGGTCCTGGGACAGAGTCCGACATCGGGCTCCCTGCTCAGCAGGGAGCCTCTTTCTCCCTCTCCCCACCCCTGCTATGCTCTCTCTCTCTCTATGGCTCTCATAAAAAAATAAATAAGGAGTGCACTTGTTGTGACGAGCACAGGTGATATATGGAATTGTTGATTATGGTATTTTATACCTGAAACTAATAGAACACTATGTTAAAAAAACTTATCCTGTCTTTAAATACAATCAAGAGTATAAAATTATTCTCCTTTTTCCCCAATATTTTAAATAAAATCAAGCCTTAAAATGTCTGGACATAATTAAAATTCATGATGAGATCATTGAAGAATCGGCAATATGAAAAAGTAATTATATCATGTATTTCTTTTATAATACACTAACATTATTAACAATGAACACCTACATTCCTGTATTCCAAAAAGTGTTTAAGAGGTTTCCAGTTTCTAGTCTGATACATAAAAAGCTTAGAAAGGATCACTTCTATTCTTAAAAAAGCAAACAAACTGAAAATCAACAACTCTTCTTAGAGCCATCAATGAGTTTAGGTTACCGGACAAACTGGTGACCTGAAAATGAAAGAAATAGACAAATAGATACTGACTATCACATTCTACCAAGAATACAAGCCAAGGGGCTCAAGCCCACACCTGAAGCTACTATCTATAGAAATAACTATAGATATTTAACTATAACTGACCGATTACTCAAGACTCAGTGTGGACTGGGTTGAGAGTTTAAAATTCCAAGGGACCCCAGTCTTAGTTGTGCCACCACATTCCCATAAATTTTATCTCCAGGAGCTCTACCAGTTGCTCACTGTGAAAATCAAAGAAAAATCTCCTCCTACATCCAGTAGGAGATGGGGAAAGTAAACATTATGAAATATTCCCAGAGCTCTCTACTCTTCTCAACAATCCTAAACTCAAGGAAAAATATTTTACCAAAGCCTAAATAACTGGGGTTCTACCCAAACTAAACAAGCCTGAAGAAGATAATTACCTCATCTAGCCTTTGAGGTGGAAGAAAAAAACAAACAAACTATACCCCCTCTAGCCTTCAACATGGGGAAAGAGAAAAACCCAACTCAGGCTCACCAAAAGACAGACTACTGAATGCTTCTCATATATCAACACCTTAACACCAAATCAATAGAGTTCCTGAATAATGATGAGATTACAACTAAAAGAACTACAAACTTAGACACTATTTAGTTGAAAGTCTCTAGGAAAACACAAGGGGAAGGAAGGAAGGAAAATACAAAGAAAGACAATAGAGAAGATCTGGGGAGGATGATGGAGTAAAAAGCAATAGAAGTCTGTCTCCCGACCTAGATGACAAAGGCAAAGTCTGTCCAATGTAACTATTCTGGAAATTTGGAGGCTAGTGAAGGCTTTCAACTTCAGGAGAAGACTTGAACTATACACTGCAGTCAATTTTGGTCAACTTGGGCTCTTAGCATAATATCAGCTACCCATTCCCCAACTGCTCCTGGAGCAACCTGCACACAATTTACAAGGATCAGGATAGAAAAAAAGGACTCTGTTTTCCAAGTGTCAGTGATCTGTGCTTAGATCATGGACTACTACTTCTCATCTCAGAGGTACAGACAAAAAAGTGGGTGCTATTGTTGTTGCAACTCCTCACACTGTTGAAGCCTTTCCCCTTCTGGCTAAGGTGAATTGCAGGATATTTAAATGGCCAGCTCATCCCCTTTCCCACCCCCCACCTCACCCACTCCCTGCTCTGTTTTTCAACTTTTCTCCCTTTAGGAGCCAAATATTAAAAACCAAAACATTC